>ML106149.1:261670-472951 GCA_003697995.1 Taxidea taxus jeffersonii | reverse complement strand
AGATGCGAAAATTCTCACCAAAATACTAGCCAATAGGATCCAACAGTACATTAAAAGGATTATTCACCACGACCAAGTGGGATTTATTTCAGGGCAGCAAGGTTGGTCTAACATCCACAAATCAATCAATGTGATACAGTACATTAACAAAAGAAAAAACAAGAACCATATGATACTCTCAATAGATGCTGAAAAAGCATCTGACAAAGTACAGCACCCCTTCCAAATCAAAATTCTTCAAAGTATAGGGATGGAGGGCACATACCTCAATATTATCAAAGCCATCTATGAAAAACCCACCGCAAGTATCATTTTCAATGGAGAAAAAACTGAGAGCTTTTCCACTAAGGTCAGGAACATGGCAGGGATGTCCGTTATCACCACTGCTATTCAACATAGCACTTAGAAGTCCTAGCCTCAGCAATCAGAAAACAAAAAGAAATTAAAGGCATCCAAATTGGCAAAGAAGAAGTCAAACTATCACTCTTTGCAGATAATATGATACTATATGTGGAAAACCCAAAAGGCTCCACTCCAAAACTGCTAGAGTTTGTACAGGAATTCAGTAAAGTGTCAGGATATAAAATCAATGCACAGAAATCAGTTGCATTTCTTTATACCAACAACAAGACAGAAGAAAGAGAAATTAAGGAGTCAATCCCATTTACAATTACACCCAAAACCATAAGATACCTAGGAATAAACCTAACCAAAGAGGCAAAGAATCTATACTCAGAAAACTATAAAGTACTCATGAAAGAAATTGAGGAAGACACAAAGAAATGGAAAAATGTTCCATGCTCATGGATTGGAAGAATAAACATTGTGAAAATGTCTAAGCTACCTAAAGCTATCTATACATTTAATGCAATGCCTATCAAAATCCCATCCAATTTTTTCAAAGAAATGGAACAAATAATCCTAAAATTTATCTGGAACCAGAAAAGACCTCGAATAGCCAAAGGAATATTGAAAAAGAAAGCCAAAGGTGGTGGCATCACAATTCCAGACTTCAAGCTCTACTACAAAGCTGTCATCATCAAGACAGTATGGTACTGGGGCGCCTGGGTGGCTCAGTGGGTTAAAGCCTCTGCTTTCGGCTCAGGTCATGATCCCAGGGTCCTGGGATGAGCCCCGCATCGGGCTCTCTGCTCGGTGGGAAGCCTGCTTCCTCCTCTCTCTCTGCCTGCCTCTCTGCCTACTTGTGATCTCTGTCTGTCAAATAAATAAATAAAATCTTTAAAAAAAAAAAAGACAGTATGGTACTGGCACAAATACAGACACATAGATCAATGGAACAGAATAGAGAGCCCAGAAATAGACCCTCAAGTCTATGGTCAACTAATCTTCAACAAAGCAGGAAAGAATATCCAATGGAAAAAAGACAGCCTCATCAACAAATGGTGTTGGGAAAATTGGACAGCTGCATGCAGAAAAATGAAATTGGACCATTTACTTACACCACACATGAAAATAGACTCAAAATGGATGCAGGACCTCAACGTGAGAAAGGATTCCATCAAAATCATTGAGGAGAACACAGGCAGCAACCTCTTCGACCTCAACCGCAGCAACTTCTTCCTAGGAACAATGCCAAAGGCAAGGGAAGCAAGGGAAAAAATGAACTATTGGGACTCCATCAAGATCAAAAGCTTTTGCACAGCAAAGGAAACAGTTAACAAAACCAAAAGACAACTGACAGAATGGGAGAAGATATTTGCAAATGACATATCAGATAAAGGGCAAGTATCCAAAATCTATAAAGAGCTTAGCAAACTCAACACCCAAAGAACAAATAATCCAATCAAGAAATGGGCAGAAGACATGAACAGACATTTCTGCAAAGAAGACATCCAGATGGCCAACAGACACATGAAAAAGTGCTCCACATCACTGGGCATCAGGGAAATACAAATCAAAACCACAATGCGATACCACCTCACACCAGTCAGAATGGCTAAAATGAACAAGTCAGGAAATGACAGATGCTGGCAAGGAGGTGGAGAAAGGGGAACCCTCCTAACTGTTGGTGGGAATGCAAGCTGGTGCAACCACTCTGGAAAACAGCATGGAGGTTCCTCAAAAAATTGAAAATAGAGCTACCTTATGACCCAGCAATTGCACTACTGGGTATTTACCCTAAAGATACGAATGTAGTGATCTGAAAGGGCACGTGTACCCGAATGTTTATAGCAGCAATGTCCACAATAGCCAAGTTATGGAAAGAACCTAGATGTCCATCAACAGATGAATGGATAAAGAAGAGGTGGTATATATATACAATGGAATACTATGCAGCCATCAAAAGAAATGAAATCTTACTATTTGCGACGACATGGATGGAACTAGAGGGTATTATGCTTAGCGAAATAAGTCAATCAGAGAAAGACAACTATCATATGATCTCCCTGATATGAGGAAGCGGAGATGCAACAGGGGTGGGGGCTAAGGGGGTATGAAAAGAATAAATGAAACAAGATGGGATTGGGAGGGAGACAAACCAAAAGAGACTCTTAATGTCATAAAACAAACTGAGGGGGTCAGGGGAGAGGGGGGTTGGGAGAGGGTGGTGGGGTTACATTATATGTTTAAATAAAAAAAATAGGGACACCTGGGTGGCTCAGTTGGTTAAGCGGCTGCCTTCAACTCAGGTCATGATCCCAGCGTCCTGGGATCGATTCCCACATCGGGCTCCTTGCTTGGCAGGGAGCCTGCTTCTCCCTCTGCCTCTGCCTGCCTCTCCGTCTGCCTGTGCTCACTCGCTCTCTCTCTAACAAATAAATAAATAAAATCTTTTAAAAAATAATATAATAAAAAAATAAATAAATTTTAAAAAAAACAAAAAAACAAAGCCTAACATGGGGAGCGGTGATTTCTGGGCTTGCTGACCGTCTGAGAGCTTAGCACTAGGAACTCTAGGCAGGCGCTGGGCTCCCTGGCTCTGCATCTCACCTGGCCCCACGGCTGTCACTGCCTATCCTGATGGGCTCTTGACCTTCCCACCTGATGAAGGTTAACCCAGCTGGGGCAGATCGACACCTCCTCTGTGGTTTTCCTTTGCCCCTCATTAATAAAACCTGTCTCTGTAATTTGCTTGCTGTAGGCAGATGATTAAATAAAGATGCTGATTTATTTACTTTTAAAAAAAAAAAGAAGACTCCATAAGGAATGCCTGGGCATTTCAGTTGGGTAAGCTGTGATGATGTATTTATATAGACTTTTAGTTGCTACATGTCTAAAGCTAATTACAAGACAACTTTAGATTTCAGATTTACAGGTGACTTTTATACAACTGTCATGATCTCAGGGTCCTGGCGTCGAGCCCCAGGTTGGCTTTCTTGCTCAGCAGGGAGTCTGCTTCTCCCTCTCCCCTTGCCCCTCCACACCACTAGTGCTCTGTCCCTCTCTGTCTCAAATAAATAAATAAAATCTTTTTTTTAAGAAGAAGACTCCTTAATACCATTTGAAAGAGACTATGTCTTCAACAATATTTCTTCAGTGAACACTACTAAATACACTACCAAATATAAAGAGGAAACATGCCTATAAAAGCTTATAAGTTGGGAAAATAAAACTTAACACATGAACAAAAAGTAATGTAAAATAATAATCAGTGCTGTTACTTATTAGAATCCATTAAGATACAATTGTGCATATTTACAACAATTTTAATCACTGACTATGAGTGATTCATATAATTTGCAATAAAGTTTTAGTGGGATGTTGAAGAATGTATAAAAATTTTTAACTGAAATGTTTCCAGATTGCATAATGGGAGTGAAATGATTCAAAAATATATAGACACTGATAAATTGAAACATAGCAAATTTTCTCCAATAAAGAAATAAATTCTCCTTCCAGCCCTCTGCCCCTTAGGTATTCTTAGGCTCTCCCTTCCCCTCAAATGGTCAAACTTATCAATAGAATTGTCTATTATTGTTCCCATTACCTCATTTCCCCCTCATTGCTCAACTATTTCAAATCTGGTTTCCATACATGTCATCACACAGAAATTGCATTCATAAGATTTTCCATTCTCAATTTTCTAATTGTAGAATTATCACTTTGAAAGTTTCTTATCTCCTATTTGAATGAGAAGGGAAATATCCCTGGAGCAAAAAAAAAGACAAGTCAGAACTATAAAGAGAAACTAGTGAAAATATTGACTCCTAGATGGAAATAAAAAGTACTATATATGTTTATATGCTAAAATCCTATGATCCTATTATTACTAAAATACAGAGTGGGCACAGAGTTCCTTAACAAAAGACAAAAGTCACAGAAAGCTTATGAAATGTAAAATTCACATGACAACATAATTACATATTAATAAAAGTTAGTGTATTATATATTAACTTTACAAAAAATGCCTAAACAAAATCATTACTTAATAAAGGCATAAATAAACATTGTATTTATTTTTATCTATGTTTATGCAAAGGGAGTTCATTCTTTTTCTTTGATTATTTAATCACATTTTATTTCTCTCCTGTGTGTCAAATCCACTTTAAAAAAACTATTTTTCCTGTCCGAAGAAAAACATGTATGGACATGCACCCTGATTTTTACTGTTACAGCAATCCTCCAAGCCCCAAAAACTGAAAGCTAAATATCTGAATATAAAAAATTATTTATAAAAACAATTTTATTTTCAGGGCGCCTGGGTGTGTCAGTTGGTTAAGCCGCCAACTCTTGATTTTAGCTCTTGTCATGGTCTCAGGGTTGTGAGATTGAGCCCCACATTGGGCTCTGTGCTTGGATATGGAGACTGCTTAAGATTCTCTCTCTCTTTCCTTCTCCCTCTGGCCCCCCATCCCTGCTCACCTGTATGCATGTTATCTCTATCTCTAAAATTTAAAAAAAAACTATTAAAACAATTTTGTTTTCATATACTTATAATTCCCAGAATCATGTATTCAGTAAATGCCAAGTCAGAACTTCTTAAGTTTAAGACCTAAATCTGCTCTAGGAAATATTAACACAAATAAGACTTGGTTTCTCTCTTCGAGGTACAGAAGGAGGGAAAACTCTAAGAACTATCAGAGGAGAATAAAGAGGTGAATGGAGGGACAGTTCAAAACCACCTGCCAGCATATCGAGAAGTCAGAGCTAAAACCAGGTAATTAGGCTAAGCAGGGTTCTCTACAGTGCAGTGTTGGCACTTGGGATCAGAAAATTCTTTGTTGTTGGGGGCTGCCTTGTGCATTAGAGAATGTGTGACAGCATCTCTAACCTCTACCCACTAGACACCAGTAGTAATCCCTCCACTCCCTAGTTGTGACAATTAAAAATGTCTCTAGGCATTGCCAAACATTACTCAAAAGGAAATTTGACCCCAATTAAGTACTACTGGGTTAGGGCCATACTGGGAGTGGGAAGTATTCTAAAATGGTAGACCAAATCTGGGCATAATTCAGAAAATCATATAGTCCAAGTTGTGAGAGTAATAATGAGAATAAAGAGTAGACTTCATTTATTAAATCATTCAAGGACAAAGAAACATTTGTATCAAGCATAGTTAGATTCTTTGTATAAAAGATCTAATATATATCTCACAAAAAACCTTTCAAGTGGAAATTATTATCCCTGTCTCAGAGATTTAGGAGTTACAGCTGTTGTTGATTTTATAACTTCCAGCATTCACAATGGCCAACAATGGCAAACAATGACAAAAACCTCCCAACAAAAACAGAAACAGCCCAGGACCAGATGGCTACCCAGGTGAATTCCTTTTTTTTTTTTTTTTTACAATTTTATTTATTTGATAGAGAGCACAAGCAGGGGGAAGAAGGGCAGAGGGAGACAAAGAAGTAAACTCCTCATCGAGCAGCAGAGCCCAACACAGGGCTTGATCCTGAGGTCATAACCTGAGCCAAAGGCAGACGCTTAAAAAGTTGAGCAACCTAGGTGCCCCTCCAGGTGATTACAGCAAACATTTAAAGGAGAATTAAGTCCAATCCTTCCTAAGCTCTTCCAAAAAGTTAAAGAGGAGAGAATACTTTTAAACTCATTTAACAGGACCAACATTACTCCCAAACAAAAGCCAGGTAAGGACACACAACAACAAAAATTGCAGGTCAATATCTCTGGTTAACCTAGATGTAAAAATGCTAAACAAAATACTAACAAACTAAATTCAGTGGTGCATAAAAAGAGATCATTCACCATGATCAAATGGGATTTATCCCTGGGATGCAAAGATGGTTCAACACAGGCAAATCAACAAATGTGATGCATCACATTAACAAAATGAAGAATAAAGTCATATGATCATCTCAATCAATGAAAAAAAAAAAGCATTTGACAAAATTCAACATTCTGTCATGATAAAAACTCTCAAAAAATTAGGTATAGAACTCTCATCCCTTTTAGTCAACACAATAATGCAAGTCCTAAACAGAGCAATTAGATAAGAAAAAGAAATATGGCTTCCAAATAAGAAAGGAAGAAATAAAGTTGTCTCTGTTTACCAATAATATGGTTTATATATAAGAAACCCTAACTACTCTACCAGAACTAACAAAAAAATTCAGTAAAATTGCAGGACACACAATCAGCATACAAAAATCAGTTGTTTTTCTATGCATTAAAAATGAATTATTTGCGACGACATGGATGGACAACATGGATAGAGGGTAGCATGCTTAGCGAAATAAGTCAATTGGAGAAAGACAACTATCATATGATCTCTCTGATATGAGGAAGTGGAGATGCAATGGGGTGGGGGGCGGGTTAAGGGGGTAGGAAAAATAAATGAAACAAAATGGGATTGGGAGGGAGACAAACCAAAAGAGACTCTTAATGTCATAAAACAAACTGAGGGGGGGGAAGGGTGTCGGGAGAGGGTGTTGGGTTACATTATATGTTTATAAAAAAAATTTTTTTAATTAAAAAAATAAATTAATTAAAAAAAGAATTATTCAAAAAGGAAATTAAGAAAATAATTCATTTACAATAACATTAAAAGGAATATAATATTTAGGAATAAATTTAACCAAGGAGGTAAAAGATCCATACATTGAAAATTATAAGACATGAAAGAAAATGAAGACAGAAAGAAATGGAAAGGTATCACGTGTTCTTAGATTGAAAGAATTAATATTGTGAAAATCTCCATACTAACTCAAATGTATATACAAATTCAATCCAATTCCTACCAAAATTCCAAGTGGCATTTTTTATAAAAATAGTAAAAAAATCTTAAAATTTATAGGGAACCACAAAAGATGCTGACTAGCCAAGCAATCTTAAGAAAGAAAAACAAAGCTGGAGGCATCATACTTCCTGATTTCAAACTAGATTGCAGAGCTATAGTAATTGAAAGAGTGTGGTACTGGCATAAAAACAGACACATAAATAAATGGAATAGAATTGAGAGTCCAGAAATATACTCACATGTGCACTGTAAATTAATCTATCACAGGGTTCCAAGAATTCACAGTATGGAAAGGACTATCTGTTCAATAAATGATGTTGGGAAAACTGAATATCCACATGCAAAAGAGTAAGATTGGACCCTTAAATTATACCATATATAAAAATCAGATAAAAATGGATTAAAGACTTAAATGTGAGACCTGAAACTATAAAACTTCTACAAGAGAACATAGGGAAAAACCTCCTTGACATTTGTCTTGGCAAGGTTTATTTTAGAATATGACACCAAAAGCACAGACAACAAAAGAAAAATAAATGAGACTTCATCAAGCTAAAAATTTTCTGTCCAACAAAGGAAACAATCAACAGAATGAAAAGGCAATCTATGGAATGGGAGAAAATATTTGCAAGCCATATGTCTAATAAGGGGTTAATATCCAAAACAAATAAGGATCTTCAAAAACTCACTAACAAAAAATAAATAAATGATCTAATTTTTAAAGGGACAAATAAACTAAAAAGACGTTTTCCCAAAGTAGACACACAAATATCCAACAGGTAGTAATAGGTTGTGATAGGATCATACTTTTTCTTTTTTCTTTTCTTTTCTTTTTTTTCTGATTTTTATTTATTTGTTTGACAGAAAGAGAAGGAACACAAGTAGCAGGCAGAGGGAGAGGGAGAAAGCAGTCCTCTTGCTGAGCAGGGAGCAAGAGGCAGGCTGATCCCAGAACCCCAGGATCATGACCCAAGCTGAAGGCAGATGCTTAACAACTTGAGCCATCCAGATGCCTCATTTTTTTTCTTTTTTCTATGATATGATATTGATAGATCTCTAAGAGTACTTTAAAATACACATAGGGGCACCTGGGTGGCTCAGTGGGTTAAAGCCTCTGCCTTCGGCTCAGGTCATGATCCCAGGGTCCTGGGATCGAGTCCCGCATCGGGCTCTCTGCTCCTGAGGGAGCCTGCTTCCCTTCCTCTCTCTCTGCCTGCCTCTCTGCCTACTTGTGATCTCTGTCTGTCAAATAAATAAATGAAATCTTTAAAAAATAAAAAAATAAATACACATAAATTATTGAAGCATAGCTTTCTATTTCTTTTTAATATCTCCACACACTGATGCCACAGTCAAATTCCCTAAGTGTGATAGATCTTACTAGTGCTCCTCCCTTTCCTGGTCTTGCAGGAGAATTAAACTTCCTTGCCCCTTTAAATTTGTCATAACCATGTGGCTTGATTCAGCAAATGAAATGTGAGTGGAACTGAGAGGTCCTTTTTTTTATTTTAAAGATATTATTTATTTATTTGACAGAGAGAGACAAAGTGAGAGAGGGAACACAAGCAGGGGGAGAGGGAGAAGGTTTCCCGCTGAGCAGAAAGCCCAATGTGGGGCTCAATCCCAGGACCCTAGGATCACGACCTGAGCCAAAGGCAGACACTTAATGACTGAGCCACCCAGGCACCCCAGATAGGTCACGTCTAATTGGAGCCATATAAAAGCAGGTGATGATTCATCCTGATTACAGTGGCAAACCTTGAAGGCTCATGTTGAAATGGAGATATGAGATGATAGAGAATCCATCAGCCCAGGCCCCTGAGCACACCTCAACCCCAGCAATGGGCACTGGTGTGCAGGGATACAAATCTTTTGTTTTAAACTGTTGATATTTAGAGGTTGTCCATTACTATAGCATAACCTAATCTATCCTAAGAACAGTAGATCATTCTTGTGTTGTATCATGATACCAAAAATTTTCCAAAAGCCCAACCAAAAGCATATGCCTCCTACTATAGCCAAATATATATAACTAGAAAATGTCATATGTTAGGCTAAAATTACGTATTAGTTATTCTAAACAAAGAAATTTCAGAGATATCAAAAATCCTGAGGCTCACAAGAATGTTAAAGGTCTTGTCAAACTCACAAAATAATACATTTCAAGGTTATCAGTCCCAATTTCCTTACTGTCCATACAATCAAGTGAGACAAGACCTGGCTTCTAATGAATTAATTATAAAGGCAATCGATGTGTCTAATTTAGAATGAAATCTCACAAGTCCGTAGATGTTAGTAGAGTCTTGTCTTCCATTTGTTACCAACACTAGGAATTAATAGCTGGGAATTGAGCTGTTTAGCAATAAAAATAAGACAATGAGCAGTGGTTAGAGAAGCCTAAAGACATCTTAAGGGAGATAGTGATCAAGTATTTTTTTTAATCAGTAAACTACTAAGAATTAAAAACCAGGTGAAAATTAAAACCTTTTAATTTTGACCCCATCTTAATGTGACACAGCAATTTTCCTGACATGTTGCAGTTACCATTAGGTTGTGGTTTGCAAAGGATTGTCTTGGCTTATAAATGAGACCAGATTCAAGATTGTTCCTAAAATAATGTCACCCTCAATTCCATTCCTATCTGCATTCTTGAATACAGAAGAGGAGGGTAGGAAGGGATGCCAGAAATGATACTCACTCCACAGGCTGAAATATCAGTGCAATTGCCTGTGCATAGTATGTTGTCAGTGGAACACAGGGCAATCATACATTAGAATAGATTCCTATATAGTTTCAAGAATAAAATGTTTAACCTACTTTGTTGGATTTTTTCATGTTTAAAATGTCACTGTCATAAACATTCTGGAGATTTTTTCATTTCCCTTGAGCCTCTTTTATCTTTTTATAAAATTAATTATATACCGTGCCATTATTTGTTGTTTTCTAGTCTGGGAGCTGTAAAAGTCAGAGGTTATATTTACATTTGTGTTAATGCTTATAATACCCCATGGTGCCTAACACATAGTCTGTACTCAAAAAACACTGAATGGGTTTAATTAGATTTTTTTATCTTCAACATAGTCATTCTTCCTAGTTATCTCTACCTAGACTTCAGATCCTCTTCTGTCATTGTACAGCATATAATGTCTCTTGAAGAGAACATAAGAAGATAAAAGGCAGAAGAAGGATTAAATTCTGTTCTCTTTATAAAGGTCTTTATTCTTACTTATTAACAGGAATTGAGATGGTTGAAATGAATAACATGCAAAATACACCTAATAATTAAAAAATGAGGACCAGGGAGAGGAGAAAAAATAAATACTCTAACTAAAAACATTATATGGTTTATATGTCAAAATATCCTATTTAACTCTGAGCTTTGTGATAGCCAATGTAGAAAAGAAACTCGTAAAGGTGTATAGTTCCTATTAACTGAAAGTAAAAAGCATATGCATCCCTCACAGAAGAAAATTCTAATACTAAGACTCTAAATTCTAAAAGACATTCTCCTGTGGGATTTAATCTGAAACCCCTGAGAAATAGACCGAATGTTGCTGCTTCTTGTCATCTCTTCCAATAAAAGCTAGAGGCAGGAAGAGGAATTCCACCAGCTCTAAATTAATACAAATGGATCTTATTGCCATTCTGTCTTCAAACTAGATCCCTGAGTATCCACAGAAGTTGATGGAGGACAAACCCTTGGACTAATGTCTCTCAAAAAAAAAAAAAAATCACTTCTCACATTCAACTTTAGATGAAGGGTAGCACATGGGAGAGATCACAGGCTTTGGAGCCAAGGAGATCCAGATTTGACAATGTTTCCATTTGAATTTGGAATAAATTTGACCAACATATTTCACTTCCCTGAGCCTCAGACTCCTTAGCAGAAATACACAAGTGAGGAATAAAAATCTGACACATGCCTTGATAAAGGCATAACTTGCTCCAGAAAAATAAGGAGAGACTTTGGATTCTAGATGAGCAGACAAAACTGTTACAGTTGTTATGAGGCCTGAGAAGGTTATCCAAGATGCTTTTTCCATGGAAGGACCACTACCAACTCATGGAAGAGACACAAAGCCAGATCTTCTCTCAGGGAACAACTGGCACTCACCTTCAGTAATTAGACAAGTATTCAAGTGAGATCTCATATTTTCACACCATAGGATTGTCTGATATCAACCTGGGAATTATACAATCAGACTCTTCTTGTTGTCCACGGAGTAAAACCTGCTTCCAAGGATTGGATGATTCTGAAATGCTTAGCTTTTCCATGAGCATGCCAGGGTTAGTTAGCTGCAAATGTATGCCCAGATCATGGAACACATGAACTAGATATATAAAAATATTTAGTATTCACTACACTAATATCAGGAGCTTGTCTTTGTCAGATAATGAGTTTCACTTTTCCTAGCTAATGTTGAGCTAATCTCGCTGGCAATAAATTCTATACTTACTCACTTCATGGAGATATCAAACCAGGTCATCGGACTGTGGAAAAATATCTTTTTCATTGTCTATGAGGTATGAAGTTAGCTCATATAAAATATTTGCATATACATTAAACAAAAGTAAAACAAAAATAATTACATTTTCTACGGCCTGATATTATTATCTGATCTTTAGGTCATGGAATCACATTTCTTCCAGACATGAGAAGTGTGAATCACAACAACTAAGTGATATCACTGATTTCATGCAAAACTATTTAATAAAATAATATTTCTAATAACCAACTCTAAATTATATAATTTATCCATTGACACAGAGGATTTTCCTAAAAGACCTCACAACTGTTCTTCTGTTGAAATATGACTGAGTTCAATGTGTTTGATAATATTGTTTCAGAATAAATCCAACATCATAAGAAATGCAAGTAACAGCCACATTTTTTACATGTTGATATTAGCTTTTTACTTATTTCTTTGTACTTGTTTTCCTGTTTGGCTTTCCATGCATGTTTTGATCTGAAATTAATCTCACTTCTAACCCTTTTGCTCTATCACCACCCCACCACCCACCCCACCCCGCCTTCAGAAAAAAAAAAAAAAAATCCTTAAGTGTAGTAAACGATCCACATATCCCAAGGGAAATTTTTGCCACTTTAATCCATGTACAGGAAGAATGTATGTCATCTGCTGGTGGCTCAGCAGCCTGTGAACAATGTGTTAGTAAGCTCAGTCCTGTTGCTAGTAGCAAAAATAATCATGCTTTGTATTTACGTAATACCTTTCTTCTGTGGAGCTTGCAAGATGTTATGTGTCTTGCATCACAAATCTTCATAACATCCCATATTTATGGGAATCTATTGAAGTGAGAACCATATTTCAACCTGAAAGATCATGAAGTGGGCAAAATTGATATAAAGAAAGATGCTAAACACAGCTGATCTTGTTAAGGGCATATGGAAATGTTGTGGGGCCAGACTCTCATTCCCAGTCACACTATATGCACCATTTTCCATAAACGAATCTTTTTTCCCATCTAGACAGAGAGCCATGACTGAAAGCTGAAAAGAAGAAAGATTCAGTGACTAAGCAGCAGAGTGGAACCTCAGGGCCTCTGCGTTTTCTTTTTAATTCTGTTCCTAATTTGTGATGTGACCCCAAGAAACCTTTTGCCCTCTTTAAGCCTCAATTGTTTTACTTACAAAATAGTATCGTGAAAGCATGTTGCTCTGTGTCCTGGCTCTGGCTTCCAACACTTTATCTTTTGTAGTGTCCTTTAATTAATTTGTTCATCTATTCAACAAATATATATTGAGCATCTTCCATGTTTAAGGCACTGGGGCAGTTGCTTTGGGACTCTAAAAGAAATTAAGACATTACCTAGAGCTTAAAAAATAGAAGTAGGAGCTCTTACATGTATAAAACTAACTACATAATAAACTACTCTATGTTAAGTGTCATTGAATGATGTAAATAATACACTAAACAAGTTCTGGAAATTTGCTTCTGGCAGGCTGTGTTAGCAGAAAGATCACTGAACAAGGAATAAAACCTCATCTGTAGATCAGCCACCTAGCTCTCTGTAAAATGGATAAAACAGCAGCATGTAACCTCATAAGCTTGCTGTGATAGTAAGATAAAATACTGTAAAAGAAAACACCTTGTAAATGTAAAGGGTTTTTGTTTTTTGATTTGGGTTTGGGTTTTGGTTTTATTGTAAGCAATGAAATCAGAGAATGCTTCAGGTAAGTGCCATTCAGAATTATCTTTAGATAATGAAGACTATGTCAGTAGATATATTAATATTCTGAACAAAAAGAATGGTATAATCTAAGGCATAGAGCAGGAAACATATTAAGAGAACTAAAAAAATGAAAAGATCAATTCATAATGAGGGGAACAAATACCTTTAGAAAGTAAAGGATGATGGAAGAACTTAAGGAGTGAAGGATATGAAATCAAGGAAATGATGATGACAGGACTTGTTAGTTTAAGATACTCAGTAGTTTAAAATGTTGTAAAGGAGATTGGCGGTTGATCCATGCTGAAATAAACTGAAGATTCAATGTAACAAAACTGAAGTGATTCAGGAAATTTTAGTCCATTTTTGTATGAGTCAAGCACAAAGACAGAGATGAGAATGCAGGATGGAGAAGAAAATTCTCAACCCTGTGTAAATATCTTCATAGTAGTGAGAAACATGGGGATGAAAACCAATAAATGATAAAAATGAGGCAGATGAAAGACTGAGAGAAGTTAGGTCACAATGAATTGTAAGAGATAACAGAAAAGACTGAAGACATAACAAAACTCTACAGTTTGCTTATGGTGCTTTGTTTAAGAGTCTCGTAAAATAACATTCTTCAGCAACTAGCTCCAATCTCCTCCTTAACCTACAATCATTAAAGTTCAATATCCAAGCCATGATTGCATGGCATTCTCCATATCCCAGACTCAGGACAGCACAGCTGGTAGCCATACCCTGGTCTGTGATCAATGACTTCCCTGGAAGGAAACCTTCCCAATATTTCCTTTCTCCTCTCCTCCTTCCCACAACACACACTCATATATCCACTTTCTTTTTTTAAGTTAACTCTACACCCAACATGAGGCTTGAACTCAGAACTCGGAGATCAAGAATCACATGTTCCACCAACTGAGTCATCCAGGTACCCACCACATAGCCTCTTTGAATAAGTCAAAAATAGCTCAAACTCTGGGAAGATTTAGGATTTCTAGCCCTCAAGGTCAGAATCATTTGCAAATTACTAGACCACTCTCTACCATGGTGTTGAGTACATGTACACAATGTTAAAGTTAGTGTTCGACCATTTATCTATGTTGCATGAATATATAATAGCAATCAGTGAATTTATAAATTTGGGGTAAATTCAGAGTTGCAAGATTATCTCATTTCCGTGTTATGAAATATTCCTTCCATTTAATTGTCAGATTTCAAAATCATTGTCTACTAATATAGATCACCATGAATTCTGTTATTGGGTCTAAATTGATGAAAACTAGTATCGTACATGAGATCTTACAACAAAGAAAACATTTAAAATATTTTTAAAAAACACATGATTAACTAATGAGCTAGGAATGAGATACTTCCTTTTAGATTACTCCCCATTTTGTTTTTTCACCTTTGACCTAGTTTTTCTTTCTTCTTTTGATAACTGGTTTGCCTTTGATCAACAAGAGTGAATGTTCAATGATCAGAATACAAGTCTTACTTCAAAGATCAGAACAGTTTGTTGACAGTCTGTCTTATGAGTAATTCACTATTAACTGGTACATTTAGCTAGAGTATGTGGCATAAATATTTCTTGTATACATTTTTTCTTATGAGAAGAAAATATTACTTGAAAATATGCATCTGGCTATGAGTAGACCTCTTACAGACTATCAAAATATATGTGCAGTGATGATCATTATGTTCACTATATATGTTCAGACTTCATGCTTCAGGTATTTATATGATTTAATTTCTAAACTAAGGCAATGTCTTACTCTCAAAAGCATTCCCACATAAAATAATACCTTTATTAATGTGGTTTACTTTTTCTAAAATTTTTACCTTTCTGCTGAAACACCAAACTGATATGATTTTCTCATTAGTTATATTAATTTCTCATGCTAAATTTTCTTATAGCTGGCTCTGAACTAATCACTAAATAAAAAGACAAGTTCTTAACAAGCTAATACCTATTTAAAAACTTATTTAGGGATAACATAGCCCCCTTAAAGCAACTCCAAAGAAACAGATACAGTAGCCCCTCCATATTGGGCAAATAATTTAATCTCTACATGTCAATGCACAGTTTAAAAATACCTTACATGTGGTGCAGCCACTCTGGAAAACAGCATGGAGATTCCTCAAAAAATTGAAAATAGAGCTACCCTACGACCCAGCAATCGCACTACTGAGTATTTACCCTAAAGATACAAATGTAGTGATCCGAAGGGGCACATGCACCTGATTGTTTACTGCAGCAATGTCCACAATAGCCAAACTATGGAAAGAACCTAGATGTCCATCAACAGATGAATAGATAAAGAAGATGTGGTATATATATATATACAATGAAATACTATGCAGCCATCAAACGAAATGAAATCCTGCCATTTGCAATGACATGGACGGAACTAGAGGGTATTAGGCTAAGCAAAATAAGTCAATCAGAGAAAGACGGTTATCATATGATCTCCCTGATAGGAGGAAGTTGAGAGGCAAAATGGGGGACTTGAGGGGTAAGGAAGGAAAAAATGAAACAAGATGGGATCAGGAGGGAGACAAACCATAAGAGACTCTTAATCTCACAAAACAAACTGAGGGTTGTCAGGGGAAGGGGGTAGGGAGAGGGTGGTTGGGCTGTGGACACTGGAGAGCTATGTGCTATGGTGAGTGCTATGAAGTATGTAAACCTGGCAATTCACAGACCTGTACCCCTAGGGCTAATAATACATTATATGTTAATTTAAAAAATACCTTGCATGTATTTTAATTCATTTGATCCTCACAGCATCCCAGTAAATTGGATTTGCAAACATTTTTATTATCCTTATTCTCAGATGAGGAAACTGAGGCTTGGTTAAATAAGTTACTTGCTCAAGATTATATAAATAATATGTATCAGAGACTAGAATTCATGTCTTCAAAAAGCACCATTTTGATCCAAAATGATCCAAAATGAACTAAGGAGAGAACCTTAATAATTTGTCACTTCAAAAAACATTTGATTGCAATGCAATAAAATATTAAAAGGAAATAAGGTATAGAATTAGAAAGAAAGAAAAAGATGTCATTTACACACAAAATGATTGCCTACATAGAAAATATAAGTAAATTTATAGATAACTATTGAAAGAAACGAGTTTATCAAAGAGGCTGAATAAGACAGTGTTCCTATAAACAATCAACAGCCCTTTAAAAATATGTAAAATGTATTGAAATATTATTTAAAAATCATATTCAAAAAAACTTAAAATACCTAAAAATAGAGTAACAAAAATATACAAGAACTGAACATGAAAATTATAAAACTCCATTAAGGCCATGAAAAGAAGACTCATAAATAACATTTTCTCTACTCCAAGAGTTATCATTTTAATTGGAAAATCCTGAAATACAAATGTTCATGATCTTATCAAATATAAAAAAAAATTAAAATGTTATATAATGAACCAAGGAAGATTTTATCCTTTTCACATTTTTTGCCTAATATTTCCCCAGTCTGAATACTGACACTACCAAAATAAATGAATTAATACATAAATAATTGCTTAAATGTTAATATCATTTTAAAATGGCAGGAAGGAGTGTCTGGGTGGCTCAGTAGGTTAAGCCTCTGACTCTTTATTTCACCTCAGGTCATGATCTCAGAATTCTGAGTTGGAGCCCCATGTCCAGCTCTCTGCTGGGTATGAAGCCTGCTTGGGATTCCCTCTCTCCCTCTCCCTCTGCCCCCCTCTTTCATAAATAAATAAATAATAAGGCAGGTAAATCAGAATGACTCAAACTAAAAAGACTGCACTTTCCACATGTAGAGGAGATTATGGAAAACTGGGAATTTTCATGTACTACTGGCAGAAATGTAAAATTGTTAAACAGTCCAGTAATTTCTTAAAAGGTTAAATTTACACTATAATGTGATCCACCTTTTGGAAAAGAAAGTATATGTTCATACAACAAATTGTACATGCATGTTCATAGCAGCTTTCTTTGTTACAGCTAAATACTAGAGCAATCTAAATATCTACCACTGGGAGAATGGATAAACAAATTTTGATACATGCATACAATGGAGCACTGCTCAGCAATGAAAAGAAATAGACTTTGATAAACACAAAACAAAGCATAAATTTCCAATAATTATGCTAAAAGAACCCAGACAATTCCATTTATATAAAACTCTAGAAAATACAAGCTAATCTAATCTATAATGTCAAAAAACAGATCACTGGTTGCCTAGGGGGCAGGATAAAGAGGGGACAGGGTGAGAGAGACTCTACATAAAGGCATGAAAACTGTGAAGTGATGGACATGTGGGTTTCATGTGTATATACAAATGTCAAACTTAGCAAGTTGTACACTTTTAAAATGTGCAGCTTATTGTGTTTCAAGTGTGCCTCAATAAAACTGCTTTTTCAAGTGATAAGCAGGCTAGAATAGCTTAGCAGAGAGTAAATTTCCAATCTTCAACATCCAGAACACTACAAACTTATTTTATTAATAATTTACACAAACAGTTATCCTCTATAAAAAATATTTGTTTATTACATTCCTAAAGGAATGAATCTACAGACTTGATTATGATAGGTCTCTGAATTTAACTATTAAGAGATTTTAATTTCACCCATTACATTCTTTTAATTGTATATAATCATTTGTGAAACTACTGAGATTCAGAAACTGAAGTTTGTTATCACCCCCTTGCATTGATTGATTGGAATTAAATATAAATCGGTTTAAATTCAGTGCTGAATAACTGTGTGAACCTGCGCAAATTACTTCAACTTTCCAAACCTCCATTTGCTCATCTGTAAAACTGAGATAAGTATTCACCTCTTTGCTAGCTGTTGTTGTTGTAAAGATAATTTACATCTGTACATCTGTATGGTACTGTGTACAACAATAGGTACGTGATAAATGGTTATTATTATTACATAAAATTATGAGATAAACAAACCTCATTGAAAACTTTGGTAGTTTTTCTGGTCTCTTTCTAACCAATTGATCAAATCATGGGTTTTCACACATATAAATATAAAGTATTACCTATGTGTGTGTATATATATATATATATATATATATATATGCATGTTCTTTTGTTTAGCAAGTATTTATTAAACCCCTATAGAGCTGTATAGCAGTCATGAATTTTTGGCATTTTAAATGTTCAGTTTAATAGCCGATAATAGTAATACCCAGTCCTTTAAGAACTAACCACTGAATTCTGATCTTCACAGTAATTGTTATCTAAATATTCTTCCATAATTACTTTTTCTTTAAATTTCCAAGCACTGTTTAAAGATTGGTAAAATTGGAGTATAATACATAATAAAAGTTGTGTATGTGTGTTCAAAAAAGGAAATTCAGCAAAATGTTGAATTTCTTTTTATTTTGATTGGACAATCATTTTTAATTGTTTTTCTCACTTTACTATAATGCCAAATTTTTTTGAAAGTATGTTTCATCTTTAAAGTGGAAAATAAACCTGAAGTAATGAATAAAATATTTATGGCCTAAATTTGGCAGTGTCCACAAATGCTACATTTAGAACCGTCGCTTGGATCCTCACTCCTGTTCATTCCCCTGTCACACTATATGCACCAACTTTCATTAGTAAATCTGTCTTTCAATCTAAAGGAGAACCATGACTGAAGGCTGAATAGAGGGAAGATTCGGTGACTAAGCAACAGACTGGAACCTCAGTGCCTGTGAATTTCATTCAAAACTCTGTCCCTAATTTGTGATGTACCCTACGGAATTTCTCAGCCAGTTTCTGCCTCTCTTACTTGGCTTGTAAAATGGTGGCATTCACAGTTACTCTGACTCTGCCTGGTTTCTGAGCAAGCATTGCATATATAATCAAGCCCTGTATTGGTTGTTCACAATGATTCCTAGTAGAGATTATATTCTCCCACTCAGATCTGGTCATGCAAATATGTAAATATATCAAATAGCCACCCTTTCAGACTGAGAAACAAGTTGATCAGTATCACACCATCATTTGGTTTTCATTAGGAAAGAGTCCAAGATTGGTTGACTCATCTTCACACCACTCTCTATATCCCACAGGGATCTGGCAGTAGTTATGAGCCCCAAAACCATTCCATCAACAATTAGAATTAGCTGACCTTATCTCCTTATCCCCTAAAACACATTAAGACTTGAGGAAAATAAAAAGTAGATCTTCCTCCAAGAAAATGAAATATTCTGTCTTGGAAGTGAGGAACTTTATTTCACATGTTCCATAACCTCCTACCACATGTCTCACAAGACTATATTTGAAGATTAAATAAATCAATATAACCTTAACTGAGAAATCTTAAATTAAAATTTTAGGATCACTCAACATGCTACATCACCTCTACAATCTTTAGGCCAGGTTGAAATTCATATACCCACTTTACACAGTAATAAGAAATTTCTCCCAAATTTCAAACTCTGACATTGAGGGAAAAACATGCAAAATTCCAAGACAGTTATGTAAGGCAACCAAACCTGCTGCTTGCCTGAGAATGAATAAGATGACAGTGGCTATCAGGCATGTCATCCCACTACTGGTTGAGGGCAGGGTAGACCATGATAGTGGTGGAACCCAAGAATGACAGAGCCCTGGTAGAAGAATAGTTCTTTAATGCTTTGATCAAACTTGATCTAACTTAGGGGGCTATATTTCCTATGCCATAGCAATAATGCCACTGTCTATTAAGAGGACATTAATTATTAATTTTTTCCATTAAGAAAGTAAGACATACTGGTCCATAATTAGCAGAAATCTTTCACAAACTTTTGGTAGAATGGTATCATGGTAATAGTTGCCCAGTCTCTCAGTGTGGTGCATGTTTATAATATATTTTCACTCATATCTTAGCCCCACGATTCCACATTTTAATTCCTGGGAAACTCTGGATATCTCATTGATCGTCATCTAGTGATATTACCACATTTAGTTTGCAAATAAGATCTGGAGGACTCTGAATTTACTGGTCTTTCAGGTGTTACCCAGCTATCAAATTGAAAAGAGAATTCAGAAATTTCCAATTTACAATAATATCTAGAAAGGAGTCACTCATACAGACTTTTCCTACTTCCTACTAAAATGTACAGGAAAAAAAGACCAAATCCCATACCACAACTAAAAATTGAGACTGAATAAAAAATATCTAATATATGAAATTAAGGTGAAAAACCATGAACTATGAAAGGAATATAGCTGTATTGATTTTTTTAACAATCTAGACTTACTCTCAATAAATATAGACAACTTTTTAAAAAGAGAAAAATATTGGCTATTCTCTAACTTAAGACACACAATTTATAGCCTCCTAGAAATCAAGTATTGAATTATTTACTGTAGAGGTTTAAGATACTGCATTTTTTATTAGCTGGAAAACTATTTTATACATACATATGTACAGAAAATCCTCTCCAATTCCATTCCCCCAAATTTGCATACTATATCCATTCATGGACCATGTGGAAGGATGGGCAATGGCAAGTTGCATCCTGGAATGTCTATAAGCCTAAACGAGTAGAAGTGCAAGCTGGGACTTGTTGTTTTTTATACATTCCATTACTCAGGGTATTAAAATCAAATGGCAGAAGGATAGAAAGGCACCCTAAAGAAAGAATTGTATAGAGAAAAATTCCTCCTAGAAATTTGAATAGGATGCCAGCTTGTCCTCTAATTTCAGATCTGAAAAACAACAACAATAACAACAACTACTACTACTACTACTACTATTCTCACAGACAAGAGCAGGGCCAGGGCTATTCTTGTTGAAAAAAATCTTAAGTGTGGCTGGATCTTGCCTCATTAATGGACAAATATAGACAAATAGACAAAATTCAACCTGATGTCTCCAAAAAAATATAGAATAAGGAAAAAAGAAATAATTCCAAAAACTATTTATTTACTCATTTATTCAACAAATATTTTTTTAACCTGTCCTATGTAATTGGTACTATCAGAGATACTAGACATAGAAGGGAAAATAAATGATATATGAAGAGTCTACCCTACATTTAAAGTCAAATAGGAAGGCAGATATTAATAAAAATTATACAGATACATTTTAAAACTGTTATACACATAAAGAAATGTATGGAAGGACTTAGAAAGTTATATTACTGTATTCAAGACAAATTTTGTAAAATTTCTTGACATTCTCATGTATGTCAATGTATGTAAATACATTTATACTTATGTATTCTAATGTAATACAAATATAAAATATAATGTAAAAAAATGTGGGCTCTGTAAAAAAGAAACAAGATCATCATAAGAGAATAAGCCAGAAAAAGAAGATAATATGTACAATATGGACCAAATGCAAAAAAATTAAAGATGTAATGTCAAAATAAAAATACATACTGGAGAGAGAACAAAACTGAACTAATACTGAGAAAGTGAAATCAATAATATGCAAAACAAAACTAATAAATCCCTCCTACAGTAAACAGGATATGGACAGATAGATGAAAATAATAGAGTGAAGACTATAGTTTTGGAATGCACAGAACAGAGAACAAGTGAATAACTTGAATTTCTAAAAAGAGATCACAGAAAATAGAACCAAAAAATAGTCCCCAAACGGGGAAGAGGTTGGAAATGGATAGAATATTCTAACCTGCACAAAGTCTTGTGTAGCTAACATCAAACACTTTGGGGAAAGAGTAAAAGCTTTTCCCTAAGATTAAGGTTAAGACAAAGATACCTGCTTTCACCATTTTTATTCAATAAAATCATAGAAATTCTAGTCAGAGCAATTAGGCAAGAAAAAGAAATACAAGGCATCCAAATTGGAAAGGAAGAAGTACAATTAACTTTATTAACAGAGAGCATGTTCTTATATGTAGAAAAAACTAACAAATACACACACACGTAACTCACAAAACCAGTTATAGCAAATTCAGCAAAGATGCAAGATAAAAAGCCAACACACAAATCTCCTATTTCTACACAAGTACAATGAGTAATTTAAAAAGAAAATTTAGAAAATAATTTGAAATAGGATAAAAAGAAAAAAAGATAGAAATAAATTTAACCAAGGAAGTGTAAGACTCTACAGTAAACTACAAACATTGCTAAAAGAAATTAAAGAAGACAAAAAAAAAAAAAAAGACTATAAAAAAGGGAAGAAAAATTAAAGAAGACCTAAATGGAAAGACATTCAAGGTTAACAGACTGGAAGACTTAAAATTTACAAAATGATAATACTACCCAAAGCAATATACAGATTTAATATAATCCTTATCAAAATCCCCACAGTGTTTTTGCAGAAATGGAAAAGCTATCTTAAAATTCGTTTAGGGGGCACCTGGGTGGCCTTCGGCTCGGGTCATGATCCCAGGGTCATGGGATCGAGCCCCGCATCGGGCTCTCTGCTCTGCGGGCAGCCTGCTTCCTCCTCTCTCTCTCTGCCTCTCTGCCTACTTGTGATCTCTGTCTGTCAGATAAATAAATAAAATCTTAAAAAAAAAAAATTCCTTTAGAATTTCAAGAGATGCATAATAGCTAAAATAGTCTCAAAGAGGAACAGGTTGGAGAACTCACACTTCCTGGTTTCAAAACTTACCACAAATCTACAGTAATCAAAAGAATGTAGTACTGACATAATGGCAGACATACACATAAATGGACTAGAATTGAAAGCCTAGAAATAAACCCTTACAACTACAGTTAATTGATTTGAACAAGGGTGCCAAGATAATTCAATGGGGAAAAAACAGTCTTTTCAACAAATGATAGGAAAATTGGATCTACTCATGCAAAAGAATAAAGCTAGACCCTTATATTACATAACATACAAAAACTAACTCAAAATAGGTCAAAGACCTAAATTTAAGAGCAAAAAGTATAGAGTTCTTAGAAGAAAATATAGGAGCAAATCTGCATGATCTTGGATTTGGCCGTGGTTCCTTAAGTGTGACACCAAAAGTACAGGCAACAACAACAAATAGATAAAATGGATTGCATTAAAATTAAAATTTTTGTGTATCAAAAGACATTATCAAAAGAGGAAAAAAGACAACCCACAAAATGGAAGAAAATATTTGCAAATCATATATCCAGAATATATAGAGAACTCCTACAACTCAACAACAAAAGGCCAAACAGCCTGATTTAAAAATGGGTAAAGAAGGGCACACAGCGCCATCACTCTGGAAAACAGCATGGAGGTTCCTCAAAAAATTGAAAATAGAGCTACCTTATGACCCAGCAATTGCATTACTGTGTATTTACCCTAAAGATACAAACGTAGTGATCCGAAGGGGCACGTGTACCCAAATGTTTATAGCAGCAATGTCCACAATAGCCCAGTTATGGAAAGAACCTAGATGTCCATCAACAGATAAAGAAGAGGTGGTATATATATATACAATGGAATACTATGCAGCCATCAAAAGAAATGAAATCTTACCATTTGTGACGACATGGATGGAACTAGAGCGTATTATGCTTAGCGAAATAAGTCAATCGGAAAAAGACAACTATCATATGATCTCCTTGATATGAGGAAGTGGAGATGCAACGGGGGTGGGGGCTAAGGGGGTAGGAAAATAAATGAAACAAGATGGGATTGGAAGGAAGACAAACCAAAATGTCATAAACATTATATGTTTAAATAAAAAAAAATAAATTTAATTTAAAAAAATAAAATAAATTTAAAAAAAAGAAGGGCACACAGCTGCCTCAGTCAGAAAAGCATGAGACTAGATCTCAGGGTTGTGAGTTCAAGTCCTAAGTTTGGTGTAAAGATTGCTAAAACAAACAAACAAATAAACAAACTTTAAAAAGAGAGAGAGAGAGAGAAACAGTTTCCCCAAAACTAAATGTGTGGAATAATACTTAAAACAAATTGTAAAAATGGGTAAAGGATTAGAATAGATATTTCACCAAAGTATATACAAATGCTCAACATGATTAGTCATTAGGGAAATGCAAATCAAAACCACAATGAAATACCACTTTACTCCCATTAGAATGGCTATTATCTTTTTAAAAATGCCTTTTATCCTCAATTTGTTTTTTGAAGGGTCCCTTACTTCTGGCTTTTCCCTAAAGACCTCTCTTTCCTGCAACAGCAACCTCCGGCAGGGACTGTGTTTTCTCCCATTGCTCCTGACTAAGCAAGGAGTTGGAGTACGTGTCTTTTTTTTCCTCCCTATTATGAGTTACAAAACATTCTTCCTTCCTCACTCCTCCCTAAAATCTCACAGCTTGCTGTGGGTCATTGGTCAAGCCCACACTATCCCTCATTTTTCTATTATAATTCCTGGGTCATAGCTACTCTCTAAAACACATCCATTATAAATCTTGGTGGTTTCAATATCCAATTAGATGAGGTTCTCTAATCAGAGAGATGTCCTCTGTTTCCTAATCTCATCTTCCAATGATCTTGCCATCTATTTTAGTTCAGCCACTCACTCCATCGGTCACACCTTAGACTTGCATTATCCAATACTGTAGGCACCATCCGCATGTGCTACTGAGCTCTTGAAATGCAGTTAGTGTGACTGACAGGCTGAATTTTAAATTTTATTCAACATTATTTAATAAAATATAAAACTTTTAAATGATAAGTGATTTAGTCATTGAAAAACTTTTAAGAATGTTTGGATCAATCTGAATACGTAAATTAACTTTTTTCAATTGTGAACCTTCTGAAATCTAAATACCTATCAAGCATCTCTGATAAAAATTTAACTTCTTAGTTGAGATGTACTATAAGTATACAATATAGGGGTGCCTGAACGCATCAGTTAAGTGTCCAACTCTTGATTTCAGTTTGGGTCATAATCTTAGGGTCATGAGATCAAGCCCTGCATGAGGCTCCATGCTCAGCATGGAGCCTGTTTAAGATTCTTTCTTTCTCCCTCTCCCTGTGCTCCTCCATGCCCCCCAACTCATGCTCTCTCTCACAAAACAAACAAACAAACATAAAATATATACCAGATTCCAAAGACCTCGAGTAAAAAAAGAGAATGTAATATATTTTAATAATAATTTTTATATTGATTACATGTTAAAATAATAGCATTTTGGATATATTTATTTAAATAAAATATATTATTAAAATTAATTTCATCTCTTTACTTTTTGTGTAGCTACCGGAAAATTTAAAATTATATTTGTAGCTTGCAAATTTCTGTTGGACAGCATTACCCTAGACCTCGTCATTACCAATAACTGCACTATGATATCAACTGCAAAGGTCCCACTCCTTGATAACGAACTATCTTTCCACCTAATACCCCAACCTCAATAATTGTTGAACCCAAGACATTCAATCCACTGATGTTACCATTTTAGATTATCCTCTTCCAGGTCAATGGTTCCCTTTTACTCAACTTAAACTCCATGTTCCATTGTTATAAATGAATGAATGAAACAATTTAACAAAAAAGACATCATGATACAACATTTATAACTAGTTTTTATTGTGTTCTCTAAGTGTTTTCCATTTTTTTTTAAATCTCTCAACAATCCCATGAGGTAATTCCCTTCACATGCTAGTTCCCTTCACATGCTACTATACCATGATGGAAAAGAGAAATAGATAATATGTTTGCTCCATAAAGGAATTGCTGCCTCAAGGACCTAGGTCTTTTGTCTTTTGCCTGAATTTGTCCCACTTTTTTGATCCCTGTCTCCTGCCTGATTCTGACAGTTGAATATATATATATATATAATTTAAAGCTATGCTTAACTATCTTCACAACCCATTCTTCATAACCTATTCCTTCCAATAGCCCCAGGAGTAATTCATTTATTTATAAGTTCAACACATTTACTGAGGATCTTCTCTATACCAAGCACTATTATAGGTGCTGGTAATACAGCTATAAACTAAACCACAGGTCTTCAAACTAGAAAAGGTCAGATAGAAAATATTTTAGGCTTTGTGAGCCAAGGGGCAAAATCAATAATTATTTTACAAAGTATTTACAAAAGAGAAAACAAATATCCTCAATTTTTATTAATGAAATAAAATATAAAATAATAGGGGCACCTGGGCAATTCAGTCAGTTAAGTGGCTGCCTTCGGCCAGGATCATGATCCTGCCTTTCTGAATCAAGCTCTGCATGGGGCTCCCTGCTCCGTGGGGAACTTGTTTCTCTCTCTCCCTCTGCTCCTCCCCATGCTCGTGCTTGCTCTCTCCCTCTCACTCAAATAAATAAATAAATAAATAATACAATAATAAAAACTAAGTACAATTTTTTGGTAACACAAGCCTCCTAATAAGAAGAATAAAATCCGGGGCACCTGGGTAGCTCAGTGGGTTAAAGCCTCCGCCTTTGGCTGAGGTCATGATCCCAGAGTCCTGGGATCCAGCTCTCTGCTAGGCAGAGAGCGTGCTTCCTCCTCTCTCTCTGCCTGCCTCTCTGCCAACTTATAATCTCTGTCTGTCAAATAAATAAATAAAATCTAAAAAAAAAGAAGAAGAAAATCCTTTTTCTAGAAAGGATAACATTTTTTTTAAATTTAGATTCAAAGTTAGCATTCTTATAATCAAATCCACTGCAAATGTTCCCCTGTACATTCTAAGCTAAGGCAATAACAAAAGGGCAGGCCAGAAATGGCTGTACTGTGCCCACCACTGAACTAAACATTAAAAAAAAATCCTTGTTCATATGAGGCTTATATTTTCATGGAGGGGTAGGGGATAGAGGCAATAGACAATTATAACATGTCAGATAGTGATAAATGCAATAAACACAAAACAGGGAGTGAGAAATCAAGGGTGACTAATGAAAGATGACAGAAGCAATGATTTTACATAGGCTTGTCAGGCAAGCCTTCCTTGGCTGAAACAGAGACCTGAGAAAAGCAAGCTGGTAAGCCATGGAAGAAACTGAGGCAAGAATGGGACCCTGGTAAAGGCTCGAGTAGATAAGTGTGTGATCGGAGCCCTGGAGTAAACAAGGGGATGGTAGTGGGAAATAAAGAGGTGTTTTAATTATAGAGCTCCTTGTCAGTCCAGAGTGAAATGTAACATCGTGGCAGGGTAAGAGGAAGGGAAGAGAGCTGGATGAAAACTTAGGGTTGAAAAAATAAATGAGATTAGACACAGCTTAATCAATCTCCACTCTCAATAAATGGGGTCAAACATAAGAGAAACTATTCAGCAATTTTGAATCACTCCCTCTCCCCCTATTTATTTACTTATTTTTTTTTCTACTGAATGAACCCAGGAATATTTTGTGAGCTTAGGCTATGAGAAACTTAAACATAATATCTTTTCATTTAAATTAATTCCACAAATGCATTTAGACAACTATAATATGTCTAGAAACTTTCCAGTTATTATGGAAGAAGTCAAAGAAACACAAGGCAAGACCTTATAATCACATTAGAGAGTCAGAAGATGCATAAACGATGGGCAAATTCCTCTTCTGGGGACTCTCCTGATGTGTGTACACAGCCTTTAAGATGGTGACCCCCTCCCACCTTGGAAGTCCAGTGAGGCAGACTATCCCTCTATCCCTCTCCCTGTCCCTGTCCTATTAGTGACTATACACTTGACTTGGGTTCCCTAAACAGAAACACAACCTCACACTTGGGACTTCAAATCCTGAGCAAGTGATTTAGCAATATATAAATTCAACAGTTTATTTAACAATATAGATGGAGTTCCAATTTCTCCGTAGCATAGAGAGAACATAAGAAGGACTCTTCCTCCAGTTTTGTATTTGCTGTGGGGTAAGCTGCTTAGCCCTTGTGTTTTGTTCACTTTCCAGCCTGGTCTTCAGCCTTTCCATGATTCTATGAAACTCTGTCCACTAGAAATCCAGAGTCCATTTCTGTTGCTGATGACCAAGAAATCTATAATGTCAGTAATGGAAGGCAGGACAATTTGGGGCATCCAGAGGATTAAGGCTATTACAAGTACAATAAAAAAAAAATCATTGTTACACAACAATATAAATGTATTCAAAAACTCTCTCATTCTCTCTGAAATAAATCAAAAAATCTTTTAAAAAATGAAATTAAATTATCCCCTACCCCTCCATAGAATTTTAAAAAGGAAATTTAAAAAAGAATTCCAAACAAAACATTAACAGGTAGGGAGATATGGCTGTACATAATACGCACTGGGGAGTAAAATAAAGAAGTGGTGTTAAGGAGTCATGAAGGCAAAGATATTGAATGCTTATGGAAATATTAGCTTTCATAAACTCTGAATGTCTAGACAAGGATTGGGTACTTAAGTTTCTATGCAAGGAAAAAGATGGTGAGGAGGAATCAATACCTTGGATATAAAATTATAGAATGAACTACATCTGCCATTTAGAGCCTTGAATAGTTATTTAACTTGTGTATTCCTATGAATTCTTACTATTTCTATGGCATATCTTATAAATTACTCTGCTAATTAGCTTTCCCAATCTTCTTCTAATGTGTCTTTGTATGCTATGAAAGCTAGAAAGTTAAAAAATTGAACTTCTCAGACTCCCTTACAGTTAGCTTCCTGGATATCATGTTCTGCCATCAAATGTCATCATGCAAGACTAGAATTTGGAACTGAAGTAAATGGGAGAGAAGTGACATGAGACATCCATTTTGCTAGTGGAAATTGGGGCAGAGACAGCATGGAGCCAGGAGCTTTCATGGCAGCTTCCCAGGTAAACATGGTCATGGCAACATCAGCAGCTCTCTTGGCAGCCCATTTCAGGAGTGTGGCTCTTCTAGGTGTCCCTGGAAACTCTACCTAGAGTCTGTTTCGTCAGCCCTCCCAAAGATTCAGTAAGCCATTTAATACTCTATAATAAATCTTGTTTGCTGAAACTAACTCACCAGATTCTGTTCTCTGAAACTAAATCTGACAAATATTTGTTCTAACTGTACCAGTTTGGAAAAAACTATACTTTGTTAATGAATAGCATATGTAGGTACAAAAACACAGTAACATACATCTTTCCTTTCAAAACTGTGAAATACTAAATAAAATTCACCACATTATTTTTACACTCAATGTCTCTCTGTAATCTGAACAAAAGAGAGATCCTATTTATCTAAATCTTATTTGGTAGAGACTATCAATGTTAAAAGAATGAGAATAATGAATGTATCCATTTTGGCATTTCCAAAATATTTTTCATGATCAATTAGAAAAGTATAAAGTAGTTAATTCTGATCAGGAAACATTTATTTGGAAGGACTCATGTCAATTTTATTCAAGATGCTCTTTAGAATATTATACTAAATCAATTGTAATGACAAGAAAATTCTATGATACTATTAAATATGAAGAGGTGGGGGATGCCTGGGTGGCTCAGTTGGTGAAGCGGCTGCCTTCGGTTCAGGTCATGATCCCAGTGTCCTGGGATCAAGTCCCACATCGGGCTCCTTGCTCAGCAGGGAGCCTGCTTCTCCCTCTGCCTCTGCCTGCCTCTCTGTCTGCCTGTGCTCGTGCTCTCTCTCTCTCTAACTAATAAATAAATAAAATCTTAAAAAAAAAATATGAAGAGGTGGGATTTGTTGTTGTTGTTATGTAGCCTATTTACAGAGTTCACACAGAGGCTTAAAGGTTTTTCCCCCCCATGGGAAAAGCAAAACAGATCCCTAGATTGCTCATAGTAGCAAAATTTATCACTTGTTTTATCAAAAAGCAATTGGTCTTTAATAAAAACATTTCACTGGTTGACAAGTGAAATAATTAAAACTATTCCATTGTTGGTATTGTTTTTTTTTCTTAAGATTTTATTTATTTATTCGACAGACAGAGATCACAAGGAGGCAGAGAGAGAGGAGGAAGCAGGCTCTCCAAGGAGCCGAGAGCCCCATATGGGGCTCGATCCCAGAACTCTGGGATCATGACCTGAGCTGAAGGCAGAGGCTTTAACCCACTGAGCCCCCCAGGCACCCCTTGATATTGTTTTTAAAAGGAGAAGAACTCTGTGTGTGTGTGTATGTGTGTGTGCCCAGTACCTAAAAATTACTGGCTTTTCCTCTAACATAAGTATTGTGTATGTGAGTATTCTGGTGTACATCCCATGATTAGGAAAGCATGGAAAACTGATTTTAGTATGCTTTTGGTCTTAGCAGCAGGATATAATCATTTTTAACAGAAATTATGGAATTGCACATTAGCATACTATGTATATTTCAGATTACAAGACTACATGTGTACATATAGTGCTTGTGGCTGCATTAGAAAATCTTTACTATTACATGTTGCTGTTTTTTACTTACTTAAATCAATAGCTAAACAAATTAAAGTCATACCAGTGTTTCTCAATCCAGTCATGTCAACATTTAAGTATTTAATACATATTTCTATTGGTTTAAATGTTAAGTATCTTATTTGTCTTGAAATATTATTTTTATAACCATTTTTGGAAAATACACCAATGGATGTTGAAGAGATGAAAATCTAGAAACAGAAAATTGTAAACAGAAATAAGTGAAACAAAAAGCCAATTTGGTAAATTATTTATGAGGTGACTTAGTATTGACTTATTCTATGATTACAGAAAGGTTCACCTAATGGGCACAACAAAGAATGATAGAGCGAAAAAAAAATATTACTTCTAAAACTGAGACACACTCTAAGCCAGTTTAGTTTTTCATGCAAAGAGCTAAGCATCTGGGCCTCAGGGCCACTTCCAAATGCCCTCAGGGAAGAGGGACAAAATGCAGTCATTCAGATCCTAAATATCCAACTGCATGACCCTGTTACAAAATCCTTTTTTATTCTGAAGGTGAGTCTGCTTCCTGGAATTTATGCTTAAATGCAATTTGGAGTTCTTAAAAACATTATCTCCTTAACTTAAACATTTTGCATTTGCATGAGACACCAGGGAATATGAAATGATGCACTAATTGAAACATGACTTAATAAGCAGTCCATGAAACCAGGAGAGCCCCTGAACTGTAATCCCAGCTTGGATACCACTTGCTGTGTTTCTTTGGTTTAATTGAATAATACACCAGAATTTTAGTTCCCCCATTTGTTGAAAGAAATAAACAGTGAAGCTACCAGTCACTGAAAAATTGAATAAATTAAATAGTTAATTTTGCACCCTTTTGTAAGGATGAATTATATATGTAAAGTCATGTTTGCTGAAAATAGAGCCTGCTGCCTGAAAGCCCTCTTCTACAGTGGAAAAGTCTACCAAAATCTATAGAGCATCCCTTGATTGCTGATTATTGATTCATCAAACTCAATTTTGGTATCTTTGAGTACTATGTTAATTTGTAATTCAACAAATAAAAATGACATGAGTCATTAAGAAGAACAAGGTAAATCTATATGTACTGATAGGAAAAATCTCCAAATCTACTGCTAAATGAAAAATAGTAAGGTAAAGGGGCACCTGGGTGGCTCAGTGGGTTAAAGCCTCTGCTTCGACTCAAGTCGTGATCCCAGGGTCCTGGGATCAAGGCCTGGGCATCGGGCTCTCTGTTCAGCGGGGAGCCTGCTTCCCTTCCTCTCTCTCTCTGCCTGCCTCTCTGCCTACTTGTGATCTCTGTCAAATGAATAAATAAAATCTTTACAAAAAAAAAGAAAAATAGCAAGGTACAATGCAAAGGGTAGAGTAGTCTATGAGTTGTGCTTAAAAAGAGATAAGAGAAAGAAGGATGGGGAAAGGAGAAAAGGGAGAGAGAGGGAGAGGAAGAATGATTCTAATCCAGTGATTAGATTAGAATCTAATCTAATCCACCTCTAACCACAACGTGATGAGTTTTTCTGAGTGCTTAAGAACACTTTTATTTTATCCTCATAAATACAGCACCTGTTTCAATGCCTGGTTCAGATGAGATGGTAAGTGCATATGTATGTTGTGACTATCATCTCTAGGATGTTGTGTAGGCATTTCACATATAAAGCAAAAAGAGTTATACCCAAAATAAATAAAGATTTTATAAACTCTTTTTTAAGGGGTTCTGAAATTGTAAGCCAGCAAAACACTGAGCCAATAAGAAAAGCATCAAGCAAACTGCATTATAACCATTTTGCTGAAATATTGTATAACTAATAAAAATTAGTTTTAAAAACTACATAGCAATAAATACAAATATTTAACAGTAGAAAGTTAAATGAAGGGCCCTTGGGTGCCTCAGTCGGTTAAGTGTCTGAGTTCAGCTCAGGTCCTGATCCCATTGTCCTGGGATAGAGCCCCTTGTTGGATTCCACCATTAGTGAGAAGTCAGCTTCTCTCTCTCCCTCTCCCATTGCCCCTCCCCTACCTGTATCTGTTCTCTGTCTCTCTCTTTCAAATAAGTAAATAAAATCTTAAAAAAAAAAAGTTAAATGAAAAATGAAGTATCCACTGAAACTAAATATATGTATTCCCCATGATCCAGTAATCTCACTTCAAGGTGTATAGCCAACAAAAAATGTGTACATACATATTCACTAAAAAACAAAAGGACAAGAATTTTCATAGCAACACTATCTGTAATTAACAAAAACTATTTATTTTTTATTTATTCACTCTACAATGTGTGAACAAAAGAAACATCCTTCAGCTCCACCACATATATTTTCTTATTGGGGTTATTTTAATAGGAAATATTTTATTGCCAACCTTCAAAGCATAGAATGAGGAACTAGAAATCATTTCAACTGGGACTCACATAGAATAAAGATAGATCACAGTTTTAAAAGCTTTAAAAGTCTTCAAAGTGATACGTAGACATAGAGCAGGACACCACAGTTCACGGACGTTGCTCCTGACCAGCAGTATTGGGCTGCATCTCTATTCTCCGCAAGCGGAGGCGGAAGCATGCCAGAACACAAGGCGGTGTGTTTTTTCCCGGTATTTCATGCATAGTTCCATGCTCCACTCTGGGAAACAGCACTTCACTGAGATAGCAGCCTCTAGCTTCAGATATTAATTGAGCCCCCAGAAGCCAAGAGCTATTAGTAAGAGCAGGGGAAAGTGAGGTGGAAAGCCCTGGCCAGAGACTGCATGGACAGGAGAGGGAGAAGGATGACCACAGAACAGCAGGAGCCAGAGACGGCAGTAGGAGCCCAAGGAAGAGATGCCATGAGCTGTTCACTTGGTATAATGACTGCCCCAAGGTGAATGCATAAAAGCAACAATCATGACATCTCATTACATGCTGGCTCTTGTGTCAGCCTTCAGTCAGCATGACTGACTGACACAGCTAAAAGTAAAACCAGTAAGATTCCCGATTCCCTTGGTCTCTGACACCTCAGAGTGGTAACTGCTTATGGATGGGACAGCTACAGCCTTTGCCAGCCTCAGTTACTTCAAATAATTAAGTGTCGCTTAACAACTAGATTAAATAGTTTAAAAATTTCGGCATTAACTACTTCAAAATAAAAACCCTGCCCTATTTTTTTTATGTTATCTCAATACCACAACTAGTAAAAGAGCACACTAGCTAAATGGCATCAGAAACACCATCAGAAAACATTTGGAAGCCCCTAAACGTTCCAGCAGATACCCAAGCAGTTTCTCTCTCCCACCAGAACGTAGAGGATTCTTTCTGGAAGACAACTGGTGGAAAGCAACTAATATGCCTGTTTTTTACAAAACAGCATCTGTTCCTCCTTTAGGAATATCATGAGTATTCAAATTTTTTCACAGAAAGCTCTCCATGACCTCTCAATACACAAACAATAAAGCCCAGCTTAGGAACCTGGATCAGTCCTAGGAAAAGATTGCTCTACTTCGTATTCAGGGAGTGAAATAAGAAGAAATTGCATATTTAAATTCAACTGATGTTAAAAGGATTTGCTTGTCCAAGCATTAAACATATTATGAGATTTAAATCACCATTACCCACAAAATAATCTCTTTGGAAATTAACCCAAGGCTGCAAATTTAGGTTGAAATTATTTAACAAGAGAGAATTCTATAAAATACTGTATTCTTACAAGGACAGGTTTTCAGAATTATATACTAATAGCCTGAAACTTAAGTGTATTTTTCAATGTCTTTTTATTCTTTCATTCAACAAATACAGCTCAGGACCTACTCCTTAAAACAAAATGTGCTAGCACTAAAGAGGATAAGAGGATCAACTGAAAGCCAAGTCTCCATGATTTTTTCTTTAAAAGATTTATTTATTTATTTATTTTGGGGAAGGGGGAGCAGAGGGAGAGAGAAAATCCTTAATCAGACCTCTGCTGAGCATGGAGCACAACAGTGTGGAGCCCAACACAGGGCTGGATCCCAGGACCCTGAGATCATGATCTGAGTGGAAATCAAGTCAGATGTTTAACCGACTGAGCCACTCAGGTGCCCAAAAGTCTCCATGACTTTATGATATAATAGGGAAATTGGCAGATACAATAACAACAATGCAAGGGAATACATGATTTTCTTACTGAATGACTTCTGTTGGCCTGACCCACTGTATCAAGTGTCAAGTATACACCAATATTCTAGATTCTGGGAGCTCACAGTATATTGGACAGGGCAGTTATGTAAGCAAACAAGTTAAAAAACAACATGGTAAAGGCTAAAGCAGGGGTACATAAAATGCTCTATGCTATAAAAAAGCATAGAAGAGAAAATGGCTAATTGAGCCAGCCAGAGAAATCAAAGGGGATTGATTATTTTTGGTACCTGGCAATTATATTGGGTTTGGGGGATGGGTAGGATTTCACAAGGGGAGAATGAAATTGATGACAGAGAGGATATTCCAAGCAAAATGAACAGAAGACACAAATAAGGCACAAATGTGAGAAACCAGGGGGATGATAGACACTAGGATCCAGTTTTTATCTACTGTCCTGACATTATTTAGTAGCACCCCCTTACACTCAAAAGCACTATCTTTTGGATGTTACAGTACATGGTCAAGATAATGAAAGAGCGTATCTCAGTTCAGCACTACTGCAACCTTAGGCAGATTAGGGAAGATAGATAAGAATAAAGGAGCACATTAAGGAATCAAGGTTTTTGTCATCTTGTAGGCAATGAGGAGACATCAGAAATGTTTAACTGAAAATATATCAGAATAGGTACTTTTTAAAGATAACAGTTGTTGGCGTTTTAGAGGCTGGACTGGGTTATAAGGCATGAATAGAGTATCTGATACTATAGGACTGATTAATGAAGAAGAAAATCCAGGTCCTGGAAAAATCAATAGGACCTTAAAGACCGTTCAACTAAAGAAGACACCAGGACAGTCTCCACTGAAGCTGTTTATAAACCTCTATCATATCCTTTAAGCCCCAACCATGTGTGCCAGACCCCAAGTAATAATCAAAGAACATGTCCACTAAGTTTCCTGGACTTAACTTCAAGATTTCTTCCATCTCTCTCTTGTATCTTCCATCGTCTTTCCCATCTACATAAACTTACAAATATACCCATTTCTCCATCAATTTAAAAAAAAAGCTTTCGTTTTAATTCTCTTCCCAGCTCTTTCATGCCTGTCATCTCTATATTCTTATAGGAGTGGTTTATACTCACCATCCCCAACCTTCTACTGTCTCGGCTCTTCATCAAATAAAAACAACAACCACAATAATAACTAATATGGACTGAGTGCTTACTAGGTTCCAGGCACAAGAAGACTTATCGATCTTCTCACCAAAAACTCACAGTGTAGTTATTATTACTCAGAAAATGAGGTTCACAGAGGTCATCAAAGAGAGCTACTTCCTGGAGAACATCAGCCAAAGAGGCCTCAGCCATCACTTATATATTTTTGACTCCTAATATAAATAATACCATAACTGCCTCTTCCCACCTGAGCTCCAGACATATCCTTTGAACCCTCTACATGACATTTCTACTTGAATAATCTGCTAAAAACCCAAACTTTATATGCACAAAACTAAACCTAGAATCCCTCCCTTCAATGACCTTTGCAAAAAACCTTCTGGTAGTTTACACTAGGTGCCTGAGGGTAAATTTTGGTTCTTCCTTCTCCACCTTCTTTCCTCCCTCAGCCACCAGTATCAACTGTTTTCCATGTCCCATAAGATGCATCTCCAAAGTCTCTTGCTGATTCATGCCTTCCTTCCCCTACACTGCCAGCCCCACATCATCTCTTAACTACAGCATTACAATAGCCACATACTTCAATTTCTCAACCGTCCCATTCCTCCTCAACACACCAATCACAGCCATCTTACCTACACAGATGGTTACATCTGCAGATACCCTGCACAGCTCTGATCATACTCATACTTAGTACCTTTACAGGCACAAAGCTTAGCTCAAATGTCAGTTCCTTTTTCTAACTATGCTCCCTGCACAAAGGAGAGTTAGTCATCACTACCTTCAGAGTTTTCCATCATAGTTCATGCTAAAGGAATACTTATCCCGTTTATAGTGTATAGCCATGTGTGTTGTATGTCGTCCTTCTCAGCCATGATTGTGTGTGCCTTGATGGCAAGGATCTGGACTTACTCAGCCTTGCATACCCAGCATTCTAGCCTAGTGCTTAGCATCCATGTTAAATAAATGTTTGCCTTATCCATCAATTTAGAAATGGCTGGATGATAAACATACAGGGTCATGTTCATGTGCCAAAACAAGCTTTAATCATCTTTCTTTCCAAATATAAGGATATTCATGAAGAATTTTACTATAAAACTCTCACTAGAAGGAAAATAGTAGTGAAAAACAGTACCCGGTATTTCTAGCCTGAAGCAGAAGGTGCCAAATCCCATAGAAACTTGATTACAAAGTGAATTTTCAGACAGGCTGTATTCTGCAAAGGTGTAGGGGTCAGATAACTAGCCGATTAACTTCTCTATGCACTTCCATTTTGAAGACTTATCTGAACGTTTCTAAGGTTTCTCTCCCCATCTCCTTTTGCTTTATCCTTCACATTCTCATCATTGAGAATGTTAATAGCCTTTAAAGAAATCAATATCCTGCAATCGGGCTCTCACAACGAGTGCAGTGCAGGTCTGGCAGGTGAGTCATTATAGCACTGGTTATGGAAACAGCTGCAAACCTTTCCCAGGGACATCAGCTGGTATGCAAAAGGGCAGAATGTGGCCTTAAGATGAAACTGAATGCAAAGTCAAAATTAATTTAACTTATATTTTATTTATGAGTCAATGAATTAATAATCAAGGATATTTGCATGGGCAAGTTTTTTAAGCAGTAAAGTATCCTTTGATTGAATTAGTATTTCCCTTCAAAAGATATTTTAAATATTAGCATAATAGAGCATATTGGAGTGAAATCCAAAAATCCATTTGTGAAAATTCTTTACACTTTATGCAGGTATTAGCTGCGTATCTAATGGGTAGGTATCAAATGGTGACACCCTAATTTATACAGGCTAAAAAGCCATGACAAATTTTTGCTTTTATGAAATTTTCTTGTAGCAAAATTATATAAGAAATATGAGACTTAATGGTCTAACAGTTTCTGATATAAATCAATATCCTTCAGCATTATTTTTCTAAATTATGTCCAAAAAGCCTATTGAAGTAAGAATCTATTTAGGTTCAAGAGTGATAAACAAGGTAGGAATAAATGCTATTTAAATATCAGGAAACTGGTGTATATCCAACTGGTTTTTTATTTCCCCAAAGATGTAACTATTATACATATATACTTATGGATTTGGATTTGGCTGCCCAAATCCTTAATTTCTGGTTGAAGTGCATATATCCAGGTCTTTCCTATGCAGTTATTTTCACAGACATTCATATGGAGAAATAAATGATGGTATTTAAGGCGTTTATATTTATATCACACTGATAACATAATTCTCCAGAGTATTTTTACTTAATCTTTTTTGTGGAAAAGCATAGAATCAAATCCCAACTCTGCCCCTTTATCACAAGTCTTAACTTCCTCTCTGCCTCAGTTTTCTCATCTGGCAGATTGAAATAATAATACTACCTCCTTCCAATAATTTTGTGAGGTTTAAAAGGAAATCCTTTTTAGAATAGTGCTTGATGAATGGCATAAACTCTATATGTGTTGGCTTTCTATTATTAATGCTATTGTTTTCCTTATTTTTCTTAATTTCTAAGTATTATTCCAAATTCTCTGGGGATCGCCTCCATCTCATGACTTCAAATACCATTCACGCACAGCTCTCAAATGTATGTCTCTGAGCTGTAACTCACTACTAAATTCTGACTCACATATAGAACCTCCCACTCCCCTTCCTTAGCAGGATGTCTAATAGACATCTCAGAGCTAGCGTGCCAAACCCTGTACTCCTGACATTCCCCCAGCCCAGTTAATCCTACTACTCTCCTTCTAGCTGACCAAGCTAAAGCCCTTGGAATCCTCTCGGACTCCTTCTGTCTCTCTCACCCCATGTCCTGTCTATCAGGAAATTCTGGTGGCACTATCTTCCCTACACTCACATTCAAACTTTTCTCGCTACATCAACAACCCCGCCTCTGGTCACAGCTACACTCATTCTCATTTAGATGATTCTAATAGCCTCCAAACTGATTTCCCTGCTTCTACCTTTGCCTCCTCTAGTCTGTTCTCCACACAGCATTAGCAAGATTCTATTAAAACATACAGCTGACCTGGGGTGCCTGGGTGGCTCAGTCAGGAAGCATGTGACTCTTGGTTTTAGCTCAGTCATGATCTCAGGGTCATAAGATTGAACCCTGCGTCTGCTTCACACTACGTATGGAACCTGTGTAAGATTCTCTTTCTCCCACCCCCTCAGCCCATCTACCCCCCCAACCCCTCCCCCCGCTCACTCTCTCTCTAAATAAATAAATTTTTAAAATCTTAAAAAAAAAATAAAGCAGACCATCTCACTATTCTACTTAAAACACCGCCGTGGCTCCCCATCATTCAGAGTCAAAGGCAGAGAATCCTGAAAAAAACTACAGACCTTACCTGCAAAATCACCCCCACTTCTGACCTCACTTCCTACTAGTCTTTCCAAGCACTGTCTTCTATGAGAATTGCATGGCCTCCTTGCTATTCCATGAAACATCAGGCATGCTCCACTGCAGGTTTTTTGCAATTATTAGAACCCTAACTAGATGTTCTTTCCCCAAATATCCACATGGCTCCCTCCTTCACATCCTTCAAGTATTTATTAAAATGTGACCTTCTCATTGAAGCCTCTCTGATCACACTATTTAAAATCACAAACCAGGTGCCTGGGTGGCTTAGTTGGTTAAACATCTGCCTTCAGCTCAGGTCATGATCTCAGGATCCTGGGATCAAGTCTCACATGGGGCTCCCTACTCAGAAGGGAGTCTGCTTTTCCCTCTCCCTGTGCTTTTGTACTCTCTCTCTCTCTCTCTCAAATAAATAAATAAATAAAATATTTTTTTAAAAATAATAAAATAAAATTACAGACCATCCTTCCCATGTCCCAACTCTGACCCTGGACTTCCTTTTTCTTTTTTTTTAAATTTATTTATTTATCTATTCATTTGTCAGAGATCACAAGTGGGCAGAGCGACAGGCGGGGGGGTGGGGAAGCAGGCTCCCTGCCGAGCAGAGAGCCCAATGTGGGTCTCTATTCCAGGACCCTGGGATCATGACCTGAGCCGAAGGCAGAGGCTTAACCCACTGAGCTACCCAGGCGCCCTGACCCTGAACTTTCTATCTCACTTCCTGCTTTTTCTCCATTTCTCTCTTCTTGCAATCTCCCAATACTTTACTTTTTGAAGTTGTGTTTCTTGCCTATCTCTCCCTACTATAAGCCCCACGAAGGTATATATTTTTGTCTGTCATTCCAATGCTTTATCTCTAGTGTCTAGATAGTGCCTGGCACATGATAACTATTCATAAAGATCAATACTAATAAGTATTAGTAAATATTTGGTAAATAAATAAGTTAAGACCCTATGATTTATTTACCCATTTCCTTGATGAGTAACATTTAAATTATCTTCTGTAATGTGAACATCTGTACATGTCTTCCTAGAGTAGATATCAAGCAGTGGATATGCAGGATTGAATATTTGTACAAATTCATCTTAAAATTTACTGCCCACCTGCCCTTGAAAAAAATCTGTAATAACATATTTCCAAGAATAATATGTAAAAGTATTCCTTCAAAATCCACCTCAAATATTAGTGCTTTTAAATTTATTGTTCCTTTTGCTTAGAATATCCTCTTTGTCTTCAACTCTCATTCTCTCCCTGGTGAAATTCTACCCACCCTTCAAAACCGAAATCAAGTGCCATGGTGGAAACATAAGCAATCTCCTCCGATTTACCTGGCTGGCTCAATTAGCCATTATGAAGTGTGTTTTTATAGGATATTTTACATACCTCTGCTTTAACATTTATCATGTTATTTTGTAATTTATTCATGTATCTGGCACTATACAATGTGCTCCCAGAACCTAGATTATTAGCTCCCTAAATGCTGGTGGAATGTAAGCAGAGATAAGTTAGTCAATCGATACAATAATATATTTCCTGGAATAATGTGGATTCTTGGTCCTCTCCTCAAGAGATTCTGATTCAATTCTTTCAAAGGAGGGCCCAGGAATTCAAATATTTATTCAGAACCTCTGGCGATTCTAATTTAATCCATCTACCAAGCATACTTTGAGGAATATAGTTATTAAGAAATAAGTTACAAGTTATTAAGAAATACTAGGGAACGTATACTTGGATGAAGCATTGTAGAATTATATCCTGATGTACTACTCACCATTCTTACAGGTGTATGGTTAAAAATCATTTTTTACCCACTTTATTGGGGCAAGATTGACATAAAAAAGCTATACATATCTAATGTATACAGCTTGGTGAGTTTGGAGAAAAGTATACACCCATGAAACCACCACCACAATCAATGCCATAAATATATCCATCACTGTCAGAGGTTTCCTCCAGCCCTATTTTGCTGTTGTTTAAAATTTCAGTATTATTAGGTATCTTCTCCAAATCTCATGAATATAAGCCAACTGATATCTTCCCAAAAGCTCATGAATAATAAATGTATTCAGTAAACTCTACATGAAAATACAGAATTTACTGGCTACAATTCACTCCAGTTAAACTCAATCAAAGAACTCAAAATAAAGCTTCTTGTTTCAGTGCTATATTTCAACTTAGTGAAATAGGAGCCAGAAGAGTTAATGTACCTTTCAAGTGGGAGGAAACAGGAGCATATGGGAAGAGAGGGTGTTATCCAACACCTGCACACATGAGACACACAAAATAACAGATATTCTTATTAATTCCCCTTTTATACAGATGAAAACTGAGGTTTAAAGTGGTTGAGTAATTCACTCACGTGCATACCTCCTAGGAACTGGCAGAATTTCGATTTTTAATCCTGGTCTTTCTGATTCCAAAATTGATGTTTTTTGGGTTTTGTTTTTGTTTTTTTTTCCTCCATTATACTACATTTCTCCCATATGCTGCAAAGAAAATATACTTAAGTGTGTAAAAAAAATGATTTGGTTTTCTTGCAATGAATTACCTAACACTACCATTTAACAGTTGTGTAATCTTCTACTGGTCCTTTCGTCTCTTTGGACTTCAGCTTCAGATGAGGGTAATGGAAGGAAAAAACAGTAGTGCTGACCAAAGCAAATCTATAGAAGTAAGACCAACACATGGTAGTTGTCAGGAGATACCAAAGATGGTGACTCCATATTCCACTCTCCAGTGCCCCCAAATGAAGACTATTATAGACAAGGTCTCTCTAGAATGAGTGAACAGAATAGTGCTTACAATGAGAGTCATACTCAGTTTTGGTACTAGCAAGCAGAGACAAAGTGCCTAAGATCCATACTGAAGGATCTAGTTCCAAATTCCAGCTCCACCACTCCACTAGCTGTATGAAATCTGACAACGCATTTACTCTTTCTCAGCCTCAGTATCCCACCTACCAAATGGGGATGATGGCTGTACCTTTCTCATGGGAGGGTTAAATGAGAAAGTAAACCTGCCATCCAGTAATCTCAGTTCTTATTACCTATTTTTATTATACCACAGTGTAGTCAAGTAGTCAGTGGAGGCGCCTAAAATTTCCATTCACTCACAAATAGAAATAAAATCCAATATGCTTAGGTACCAGGAGCCAAGCCAGCAGAGTGTGTGTGCTCTATCTTGATGCCTATAAGAACCTAGAAGTTTAACTTAAGGTTTTAATTTGTGTTTATTCCATGTTGCATAAATATTATCTAAAGAAAATTCTCAGGGAAATAGCAGCTTTGGATTTTATGGGATAATAGAGACTGTGATCTTCTTATCGAGGTCTGGAAATCTTATCACATCTAATTTGAACAACAGTGTATGTAGCATTCTATTTATCTTCTTAACAAGATCACTCATTTATTTTTTTAAACATTTTTTTCTTTTTTTTTAAGATTTTATTTATATACTTGAGAGAAAGAGAGCACAAACAGGGGGCGCAGCAAAGGAAGAGAGAAGCAGGCTCCCACCAAGCAGGGAGCCCGATGCAGGGCTCAATCCCAGGACCCTGAGATAGTAACCTGAGCCAAAGGCAGAGGCTCAATCAACCAACTGAGGCACCCAAGTGCCCCAAGATCACTTATTTAATACTTTAATTATCCTCTTAATGTTTTATTCTCCATGTGACAACACCTATAAAAGTATTTTTTGTATTAGTGCATCTAAGATAATGTAAGCAGGGTGCCTGGCTGGCTCAGTTGATGGAGCATGCGATTCTTGATCTCAGGTTTGTGAATCTCAGAATTGTGAATACACATTGGGTATAGAGATTACTTAAACAAATTAAAAATTAAAAATTAAAAAATCTTAAAAGATAATGTAAGCAATCATGGCTTATGAATTGGTATTTGTTTTCATATGAAAAGGTCTTATGGGGGCTCCTGGGTAGCTCAGTGGGTTAAAGCCTCTGCCTTCAGCTCAGGTCATGATCCCAGGGTCCTGGGATTGGGCCCCACATCGGGCTCTCTGCTCAGTGGGGAGCCTGCTTCCTCCTCTCTCTCTCTGCCTGCCTCTTCACCTACTTATGATCTCTATTTTAAAAAAAAAAGAAAAAAGAAAAGGTCTTATGAAATGTTCAGGGTAGAGCCAAAGTTTATGTTATCTAAAGAAACACAAAGATATGTGTGTACATTGATACATTTTAATTAAGATACTACAAGAAAAATTTATAATTCCATATTTTGTTTTACTTTTCTTTAAATATTTTATTTATTATTTGATGGAGAGAGGCACAGCGAGAGAGGGACACACAAGCAGGGAGAGTGGGAGAGGGAGAAACAGGCTTCCCACTGAGCAGGGAGCCCAATGTGGGGCTTGATCCCAGGACCGTGGGATGATGACCTCAGCTGAAGGCAGATGCTTAACAAGGAGCCACCCAGGAGCCCTATAATGCCATATTTTAAGCAAGTGTAGGCAATTTTATAATATTTGATATTTATATTCTACCTATTATATGAGTTGCTGAATGCCATATTATGCATTATATTTGTAAAGTATGTGTTCAATCCTCATACAAAACTAAGGTTTAGTTTATATTTTTTTAAAAGATTTTTATTTATTTATTTGACAAACAGAGATCACAAGTAGGCAGAGAGGCAGGTGGGGTGAGGGGCGAAGCAGACTCCCTGCCAAACAGAGAGCCCAAAGCGGGGCTCAATCCCAGGACCCTGGGATCATGACCTGAGTCGAAGGCAGAGGTTTAACCCACTGAGCCACCCAGGTGACCCAGGTTTAGTTTATATTTTAAAATCAAAATTAATTATGCAAAAATTTTCTTTCTGGTAAAATCTATTACACAACAGAAGACATGACTATGTAACTGAATTAAAACAGTGTATGATATGATTAATTTTTTAAAATATTTATTTTGGGGGCACCTGGGTGGCTCAGTGGGTTAAAGCCTTTGCCTTCAGCTCAGGTCATGATCCCAGGGTCCTGGGATCGAGCCCCGCATCGGGCTCTCTGCTCAGCAGGGAGCCTGCTTTCTCCTCTCTCTCTCTGTTTGCCTCTCTGCCTACTTGTAATCTCTGTCTGTCAAATAAATAAATTTTTTTTTAAAATCTTTAAAATCTTTTTTTTTTTGAGAGAGAGAGAGTGAGAAAGAGAGAGAGCATACAGGGGAAAGGGCTTGAAGAGAGGGAGAGAATCTCCAGCAGACACCATGCTGAGCCCAGAGCCCTACACGGGACTTGATCTCACCACCCTGAGATTATGACCTGAGCCAAAATTGAGGGTCAGATGCTTAACCGACTGAGCCACCCAGTTTACCCTGATCTAGTTAATTTTAATGTACATGTACTATATATACAATACTTTGTAGAGCAAAGAAAGCTGTTATTTAACTAAGGTTTGAGAAAGCATGTAGACATATTTATTCCCACAAATAAAAAAGTTGGGGTGGGTGGATATGATGTGGGAAAAAAAGACAAAAGAAAAATGAAATTTCCTTACAACTTACAGCCCATTGACAAGTTCTTGAATGAGGCAGAATGACATTCCTTTAGGAACTCAGCTGCCTCTATGTTAATACCTTGCTAAGGGCAAAAGGCATTCTTAGTCTGACCTCTAGGATCCTGTGAATCTACTTTAATATACAAAATTTCTTTGGAAACTTCCTTTATCTCTATCCCCAGATATATGTTTGCAATCATCCCCCAGGCATATGACCCATTGAGAGACACCTGAAGGGTCTCATGACTAAGGTTTTATTAGAGAGTAATAAATGACCTTTCCCTGACAATAGCTAGCCCCCTCAAGGTCCTGGAAACCTTGCTTCCAAAATTCCTTAGAGATTCACACTATCCTTAACCCCCTCCCAACTTGAAAGTATATAATGGACCACTCGTCATAACCTTAGTGCAGCTCTTTCTTCCCCTAAGCGATTTAATTAAGTCAAGAAAATAATATTAAATGGTATGAAGTAATCAATCTTGTTGGAATACCAATAATGTAAAATCAGTTGCCTGAAATCTATAAACCATAGAAGGCCCCCAAAGTGTCTTAATATTAACTTCAGAAGCAAGTTTGTTTACTACAAAGCATGTGTAAGAGTGATCAAATAATTCTTCTTTAAAATTTCTAATTATTTTAATCTCTAAACTTTTTTATGAAAAATAATTGAAAGGAAAAAACTTTTCATATTATTAGCTACTACTAATCACAGACTACTTTTATCCACCATCTTAAAATAGTTTGAAAAAATGAATGAAAGCTATTCAAGACTTATTTATTTTGTCTAACTTTATTTTTCATGCTATCAATGTTCTTTCACTTAACTTTCTGCTTATAAAGTATTATAATAAAGTAAGTTCATATTAAAACGCTGGATTGCTTTGTAAACAGCAAATGTCTCAGTTGTCACTTTAGAGGACAAGTGTGGTATCAAATTAGTTTTTCATATTTATTTTCTTATAAGACCCAAACTTACATTTCAGGGACTTTTATTCAAAATCACTACTGCTGAATTGCAAAATGTTGTCTTTGTCCTTAAGACCATGACAGAGAACTTTATCTGCATTCAAATTGCCTACTGGTTTGTGGTATTTCAATAATAAAACAGCAGGATTGAAGGCTCATGATGAGAAATCTGACTAATTACCTGTTAGATGATAGATGGTTGTAACTAGGCAGTGCCAGTCACTGAAAACAAAACACTTCGAGATATCAATCAGCTTCCTGACAAATCCAATTTCCCTCACATTCAGCGGACAACAAATGGGAATTTTACCTCTACATCTACAGAGTGTAGTGTTTTAACTTTAAAATATGCAAAATGATATTTTAATAAAGTACAGGTTTTTAATAAGTTAGTATTTAAATACCCAACATATTCATATTTCAATCTCACAACTTTTAAAGAGATAGATGGTGGAAATAACATTGTAAATCTGTATTGTATTCCATTGAGGAGGACAAGGTGTACTTAATAGTAGTTTTCCTATTTTCTTTCTGCATTTACATTGAACCCAAATTATTCACAACAACCCTAATGGCTGTATTCACTCTCTTCATTTTTTTTTTAATTTTGTGGTAAATGAGTTGGATGTACATTCTACGTGAGATTCGAAAAGCAGAATGCCCAATTAACACTGCCACATATCAGCATGTGGGCAGAGTTAAAGCAAAGAGGGATTGAAGCATGGAAATTGAATGTGGGCCCAGAGAAACACCTCTTTCTCCCTTATAAGGAGTGATTACATAGTCAATATTTGAAATTTATGATTAACCTTAATAAGATAACCTTCAGTATCCAATTTTTTGACAAAAGCAAGAAAATTAAAGGTGGCAGAGAAATAGGGAAAGGAAGAGAGATTATTCCTATTTATTGAAGAAAACTGAATTTGTAGGCAAAGATCAAAAAGTTTAATAGTGGGGCGCCCAGGTGGCTCAGTGGGTTAAATCCTCTGCCTTCGGTTCAGGTCATGATCCCAGGGTCCTGGGATGGAGCCGGAATCAGGCTCTCTGCTCAGCAGGGAGCCTGCTTCTCCCTCTTTCTCTCTGCCTGCCTTTCTACTTGTGATCTCTGTCTGTCAAATTAAAAAAAAAAAAAGAAAGAAAGAAAGAAAAAGAACATTAAAAAAAAATTTAATAGTATGTAGTCTGAAAGCAGGCACTTTCAAATGTTGTTAGTGGGAAGGTAAGTTGATACAGCTTCACTGAAGGACTACTTGACAATAACTATCAAAATTTAAATGCTTAGACATAGTAATCCGCTTTAAGCATGTCTCCAATAATTATCCCCATATATCTCTTTGAATGTTTACTGTAGTACCATCTCTAATTTTTTAAATATTTTTAACTGGAAATAACTTAAGGTCCCTCCATAGGGAATGGGTTCAATAAAGTATTTATACCCATACAATAGAACGCTATGTAACTACATATAGTTTTTTAAAAGAATGAAGTAGATCTCTATGTGCTGTTCAGGAACAACATCCAAGACACATTTTAAGTGAAAGTAAGCCAAAAACACCTCAGCTTTTTTAAAAAATTTAAAATAAGGGGTAGAAATACAAATATATGTTTGATTATTAGTAGAAAATTTATGAAGGGAATACATAAAATGCTAGCTATGGCTGCCTTTGGGAAAGGAGTTTAGAGATCTCAAAGGGACTACTTACCTTCCATTGCATACTCTTAATTTTTTTGAAATTTTGCCATGCTCTTTTTTATCTATTCCAATGATAAACAAATAAAAGAAGAGAGAGAGAAAAGGAAGGAAGGAAATACAAGCACACAGATGGGTCTGTTTGACTGCAAAGTCTGTTCTTCTGTAGCTGCTTCACAGTCAAAAACGTGAGGAGAGGTGATTAAATTTTTTAAAGCAGCCTAAATTCTGCATGTTCCTGACATAACCCTGAGAACAGAAACAAAAGACATTGCCTGAGTTGATACTAATGAGCTGAACTTGAACATGACCATCCCCTGAGGCTGACTGCTTGGCTGTGACCTAGCCTGTGACTAAGAACTGTGATTGAGTGTTTGAGGACTGCAGTATCTAATCCCAGCCACCTGGGAGAATGAAAGGTCATTCTGGCAGTGAAGCACTTCAAGCTTACACTTTGTGTACCCAACCAGGCAAAGAAGGGGATTTACAAGGACTGTAGAACTTAGAAAAGTTGGAAAAGTTGGAAACTCCTCCATAACTCACCCTATTCCAGAATACTATGAAGCTATTGGAGTGAGATACCTGTCCTTTCAGGCCAATAAAAGACATGTTGGTACACACATATACACCTGCAGACACATTCACATACACACACCACACTTTGCCCTCTCATACGCTCTTTGCAGGGTGGGAATTAGATATCTGCAAAAGTCAAAGAAAACCTAGAAACTTTGTTGTTTGTTGTTTTGTTACACAGTATCAGAGCTAACCTTATCAGTAGAAGGGCTAAGTCTTTAAACAAGGCATGATTAAGGAGCATATATATATTTGACTGGAAATCTCTGCCACAGAGGGCGTTACCTCATTAAATACAAAATGAGAAGTCTAAGGTATAAAAAACCTGATGAAAAACTGATGTAGAGGTGACTTCTGTAATGACAGGCCTCCTTGGAATAATAGGGCACAGAAAGCAGAGATGAACTTCAAAAGGAAAGAGGAGATTTAAACCACCAACTATGAACAAAAATTAAAATTCACTGACTCTGCTACTGTTTAAATCACCAACAATGAACAAAAATTAAAATTCACGAAAAGAGGAGATTTAAAGCAAAATCTTTACTCATTTTTTGTTTTTTAGAGAAGGGGAGAGGTGGGAAAGGGAGAGAGACTCTTAAGCAGGCTCCAAGCCAGAGCAGAGCCCTATAGGAGGCTCAATCTCACAAACCTGAGATCATGACCTAAGCCGAAATCAATAGTTAAGTGCTTAGCTGACTAAACCACCCAGGTATCCCAAAATCTTTATTTGTTTCTAAATTTAACCCAGGCTCACCCTGTTCTAATCAGAAAATTTGTAGGTACAATAAGGGTACAGATACTTGTATAAATAACAGAAAAAGAATCATTGCTATGCCTTCTAACATCTTTTCAATTAAATATATGAATTTATTATATATACTTCAAAATATAAAGATTAACTATGAAGACCACAAAGCATTCAAAAATTATATTAAATAAGAAAACAAGAAAAAAATATGTGCCATATGAGGAGGTAGAGCAACTGGTACTCTCCACATAAAGACTGAATAACAGGAAAATAATGCAGATGGCGGGGGGCACCTGGGTGGCTCAGTCGGTTAAGCCTCTGACTCTTGATTTTGGCCCAAGGTCATGATATCAAGGTCTTAAGATGGAGCCCACATGGGGTTCTGTACTGGGTCTGGAACCTGCTTAAGATTCTCTCCTTCCTCTCCTTCTGCCTCACCCTCCTTAAAAAATGCAAGTTGGGATGACCAACATATAAAAAAACTTAAAAATATGAAACTCAAAGAGAAAAATTTAGAATGTTATTTTAAAAAATCATGGGCTTTTGGTTTGGCTTTTGGCTCAAAGGAGAAGAAGATGCAAGTGTCTTCAGTCATCCTGAATTGAGATTCATCTGACACCAGCCACCTTCACCATGCCACTTAAGTTGGACCCCATCAAGATCAAATTCATATACTTAAAGTGACCAGTGGTCACTGGTGGGGATGTGGGTGCCACATCTGCCCTAGCCCTGAGGAATGGCCCCCTGAGTCTGTCTCCAAAAAAGGTGGTGATGACATCACCAAGGCAACTGGAAGGACTAGAAGGATCTGAGGATTACAGTGAAACTGACCCTTCAGAACAGACAGGCCCAGATTGAAGTGGCACCTTCCTCTCTCTGCCCTGATTATCAAAGCCCTCAAGGAATTGCCAAGAGGCAGAAAGAAGCAGAAAAACATTAAGCACAGTGGAAATATCACTTTTGATGAGATTGCCAAATTGCTGGACAGAAGGGGCACCAATCTTTAGCCAGAGAACTATCTGGAACTATTAAAGAGATCCTGGGAACCGCCCAATTTGTTGGCTGCAATGTGGAAGGCCAACATGCTCATTACATCATAGATAACATCAACAGTGGTGCAGTGGAATGCCCATCTAGTTAAGAACTACAAGGAAAAATATTTCTTTTTTTTCTTTTTTTTAAAGATTTATTTTATTTATGAGCATGTGTGTGTGAGAGAGTGGGAGAGCAGAAGGAAGGGAGAGTAGCAGACTCCCTGCTGAGCAGGAAGCCCAACAGGCACTGGATCTTATAAACCTAAGATCATGACCTGAGCCAAAATCTAGAATAATTGGCTTAACCAACTGAACCACCAGATAACCCACAAAGGAAAATATTTCAATAAGGGATCATTTGATAACCAAAAAAATAAATAATAAATAAATAACCAAAGAAAAGAAAAGTAAAAATAAAACACAGAAGGAAGGAAAAAGGAATAAAAGTGTAATGCATTTTTATTCAAAGTTTCCAAATATGAAATGCAAATTAACAAAACAAGCTTCTTCAAGGAATCAATTATTTGTATTATTAAATTATATGTATGTGTATTATATAAGGTACATTCATAAGAATTAATCCAAAAAATTCAAACTATAAAAAATTCTAATATAATAAAAGTATTTTGAATCTTTAATAAAGTTATCAAAGTTTAACAATCATGCCTACTCTCTCTCTTATTATTTGCAATTCAAGAAATTCCTCAAAGGACATAGTTACCAGAGTACACATTTTCCACCAAAAATGTCAAACAAACCTTAAACTTAGGACCCAAAATTAGTCTACAATAGACCACAGAGATTTTCAGAGAACTGGAATCTGCAAGCATCTTCCTACTTTGTAACAAAGCAATGAGATAAATTCACCAAAAATCATTCAAGGGTGAGCAAATCAACATTTGAAAAGATGGATGAAGTTGAAGGACTAGAAAAAATAAGTTTCAAAATTATCTTTTATTTTTAATAATAGCTATAAAAATAAATTAATTTTAAACACATATATTGGCTACCCTAAGCAGAAACAAATATCCAATGACTCTTGAAAAGTTTTTGAGAAATGCTAATGAAGCATCCTAGTACTCATGCTCAGGAACAAAAGGACAGACTCATGGTGGACAGCAGAGAAAGAAAGGACAAAGAAATCAAGGTATTGGGAAAAGTAAGGTCAACTTAAAACGAAATGGATTATAAACTAAATGTTCAGTGGTAGACTGGTACTGAAACAGTACCAGTGGCTCAGTCAGAAGAACAAGAGACTCTTGATCTCAGGGTTATAAGGTCGAGCTCCACGTTGAGTGTGGAGCCTACTTAGAAGAAGAAGGAGGAGGAGAAGCAGGGGGAGAGAAAGGGGGAGGAGGAGGAAAAAGTGAAAAATGAGGTGTAGGGACAAAAGAAACACTTGAGTTGTCCATAAAGTTGTCCATACCTTTGGGTATGTAAAGGGGTAGCATTAATAATTATAACTGCTACAGGCCTAAGCTAATGCTGTCCTGGGAAGTCCAGAGTATATGATCACTCTACTTTTAACCAGCAGGTTTCAAATGTCAGGCTAATGTGATTTAAAATTTGCTACAAAAACAAAAAAGGAGAGAACAACTTGTAACTGCAAACATTTGGATCATTAGCAACCACTTTTTTTTTTTTTTTGAGTCTCTGTCCCAGAGCATTGCCTAACCGCTGATTCTTCTGGACCAGAAGTTGCAAACTGGTGGCCTGGGGTTCTGCAGATGTGTTTGCTTTGGCCTGCAATATATTGGGTTACAGACTGCTTTTCTTAAAACTTTGACTTCATTGCCAATATTTCCAAGCTGAAAGATGTCATGTTAAAATCCAGATTTCTATCTTCTCTTGAAAAACTTAAGGAGTGCTAAGACAAGGCAAACATTCTTATGTGGCAACAAGTCCACTCCAGTCCTCACTTCTCCCTAGTGATTCTAATTCTGAGCTGCTTTTTGTTTGGTTTCTTCTTTGGCACCTACAGATACTTGACTTTTCAACTTTTGGCCTAGATTAAGCTCCCTTCATTAGATCAATGAAAGTGAGGTTGCCTGCAAAAGCTGTCATTTTATAAGCAACTGAAAATAGAAATCAACAAGCCCAGACAATTAATCTGGAAATTCCTGAGGATATGTAGACTATTATTTTTTTTTAAGTAGGCCTCACACCCAGCGCAGAGCCCAATGCAAGGCCTGAACTCAAAACCCTGAGATCAAGACCTGAGCTGAAATCAAGAGTGAGCTCAAGCTTAGTTAACTGAGCCACCTAGGTGCCCCAAGATTTGTAGACTTAAGTAAGGCCAACAGAAGAAGCTAACTCTATTTAGAAAATTCCTATTTAACTTTTCTTCTTTCAGATCATTTCCTATTTCCCTGAAGTAATTTAGCTGGAACTATGTGAGTAGAGCTCCCAGAAATTCTCTTACTAAAAAAGACAACAGCCAATCGACAGCCCACTGGCAAAATGCACAGTTACAGGCCCCAGCTCAATGACTGTTGCCCACCCTATTTCTTTCAACAAGCCCGGAACATCACTGAGTGTGTGATTATTAGCAAATCTTCATTAATTACAAGCCTCATAAACAGCTGTGCGATGTGGGAGGTTAGGAAGAAACAGCTTCTGTCTTCATAAGAAAGAGTTGGAATTAAAAGGGGTTTCTAGCTACAAAGCATTCCAAAACAGGATGAGTTGTTTTGAGAGTAGAGAGAATAGCATCAGAAAGCAAGAATGCTCACCCTAAAGATTGGTACCCAAACAACAACTAAAAAAGCTTCCATTCCTTATCACAAAGAATAATGGAGAACTATAGTTGGTTTCATTATCAACTTATACAAACATGTATTTTGAAAAAAATATTACTGATAAAATTTTCTATGGCCTGCACTGGTTATCTCTCGTGAAAAAGAAAACAGTGTTTGCCTGCTTACTGTTGGCCCTAATCCAAGGAAGAGAGTTACTGGAGAACATTTTGGAGGATTTTATTTCCTACTGGTTTCCATTATGAAATCCCCCATGGCAGCCAGGCTTATGTCAATTCTTGCCTCTACATGGTTTGGTCTCTCCTACTACCTATAGATTTCCACTGAACACATCATCTGCTTCAGTGTTTTAGGGTAGGGATGATTGACATTTTTGGTACTAAAGTGGAAGAATTAAGACCTATTTAGAGAACTATCTTTTTTTTTTTTAATTTTTTTAAAGAATTTATTTATTTATTTGACAGACAGAGATCACACAAGGAGGCAGAGAGGCAGGCAGAGAGGGGAGGGGAGAAGCAGGCTCCCTGCCAAGCAGAGAGCCCAATGTGGGACTTGATCCCAGGATGCTGGGATCATGACCTGAGCCGAAGGCAGCTGCTCAACCAACTGAGCCACCCAGGCGTCCCTAGAGAACTATCTTAAACACTTTGTGGTCATTCATATAATTAAAAAGTATGGAATAATTAAGAGAAAAGAGCTAGAACTATCGAGTATGAATCCCTAGCACATATTGCTCCATAAAAAGGTGCCAAATACATAATACATACATCAAAATACATAAAAATACCATTTTGTTCATCCTATGTGCCCATTATCTCTAGTTCCTCTACTCCTATTGTCTCCTTCAAAACTACTCTAAAGAGATCATTATCTCTACCATCACAAACCCCCTGAGTGCTCATGTCAAATCATTAATACCCTCTGATACTGAAATAAATGGTCACATCTTTGTCCCCATCTGACCTGACCTGCCACTATATTTGACACAACTTATCACTCCTTCCTTCTTGAAACACTTACTTCACATGGCTTCCAGGACACCACCTCTCCTGGTGTTCTCTCTCACTCACTGCTTCTCTGTCCCTTCTGTTAGTTCTTCCGTATCTTTACATCTTCTAAATTTTGGAGAGACCGACCTGAGCCTCACACCTCTTCTCTTCTTTACCTTGTTTTTTGGTGGTCTCATTCAGTCTTAAAGCTTTAAATACTATCACTATGCTGTTGATTCCAATCCAACTGCCTGCTCAGTCACTCCACACAAAGGTCTACTTTTTTTTTTCTTTTCTGAAGATTTTTATTTATTTGAGAGAGAGAGAGAGAGAGAGAGTAAGAGAGAACACGAGCGGGGTTAGAGGGAGAGGGAGAAGCAGGCTTTCTGCTGAGCAAGAGCCTGACTCAGGACTCAGTCCCCAGACTCTGGGATCTTGACCTGATCTGATGGCAGGCACTTAATCAACTGAGCCACACAGGCGCCTCCATACAAAAGTCTAAAGGCATATTTAACCTAACACTCCCAAAACTGAGTTCTTAATTTCCACCGCCCCAACACACATGCCCTAAAAACTTCCCCTTCAACAGTCTTTAGCGCAGTTAATGAAACCTGCCTTTCCAGTTATTCAAAGTCAAACTTGTCTATTTTGACTTCTCTCTTTCTCTCATATCAGCATCTAATCCAGAAGAAACCTCTATTGGCTCTAGCTTCAGAATCAATCCAGAATCTTGACTACTTGCCACTTTCTCTGCTACTCTCTTGTCCAAATCACTATTATTTCTTCCCTGAATCACAGTCATAACCTAATATCTGACTGCTGCCAGCCTCCTTTCAGTCTAGTCTTAACTCGGAAACCACAATGATCCACTCAAAATATGACAGATCAAGTCACTTTGCTCAAAACCTTACAATGTCTTCTGCCTCACAGAGAATGCAAGTAAAGGACTTAAACTTGTTAACAAGAACCTGAGTGAGTAGTCCCAACTCCTCCCCAGCTCCCAGAATCCATTAGTTATGCTGACCTCTCTGACTCTTCTCCCCCTTGTTCATTCTGCTTCAGATTCAAAGAACTTCATGTTCTTTGAACATGCAATCACCTGCTGTTCCCTATGCTTATAATGTCTTTTCTCTAGATGACCTCTTATAAGTTTTGGCTCAAATGTCACCTTCAAATTGGTCTGTTCTCTGACCACATATTTCCTGTTATCTTCAGGATCTATTTTTCTGCATAACACTCACGATCTTCCCAAGTACCATGTAACACACTTATTTAGCTACTTTTATGTCTGTCTTTCTGTCTCCTCTGGAAGGTAAACTCCATGAAGGCAACAATTTTAGTTCATTTATTCAACGCTAAATCTCCAGTGCTTTCAACTAATATTTGTTAAATGGAGAAATGAATTTATATAATATTATATATTTTTCCATGAAATATGTGTAAGTGTGTATAACTCTAAGCCACATTTAGCTCTAGAGAGAATACTAAGTAGGGAGAGGGTAAATGGGGTCATGATTTGTGTGGTGTGAGTGGAAGAGGTTATCAAAATGACACTTTATCCTTAAGTATTATGTCAAGTTTTTAAATGTGGTATAGTCATTATTTTTATATAATAGGGGATTGATTTTTTGTTAATTATAACATCTCACAAGCACATACTGTGTAGCCCCTATCTCCCACTCCCCTCCTCCAGCTACAGCTGATTGGACCAGTGTATATACCTGATATTTAAACTGGGAAAATCAAATTATCTCTCATAGGAAATTGAAATTGGTCATTGCAAGACTAAGCCAGTCAGAGAACTGTGAAATTTAGAACCATAGGCCACGTGGAATTTGAGACCAATGTCAAACAATACCATATATAAAGTGAATTTTGAGAGAGACAAAGAAACCATAACTAAGGAAAGAAAGCTAATGCAAAAAGAGAGAAACGGGATGGACCAGATATGTAGAGACAGAGACGCATGTGGCCTCCTACTTTCTATTGTCCACCCACATGCAGAAACTACACTTTGTTTTCTGTCCATGTTCCTTCCTATCAATAAACACCTTTTTTGGGGACAACTGGGTGGCTCAGTGGGTTAAGCCTCTGCCTTCAGCTCAGGTCATGATCTCAGGGTCCTGGGATCGAGCCCTGCATCAGGCCCTCTGCTCAGCGGAGACAGGGAGCCTGCTTCCCCCTCTCTCTCTGTGCCTGCTCTCTGCCCACTTGTAATCTCTGTTAAATACATAAATAAAATCTTTAAAAAGAAACACACACACACACAGACGATTTTTAAAATTTCTTTTCAGTGTTCCAGAATTCATTGTTTATGTACCACACCCAGTACTCCATGTAATATGTGCCCTCCATAATACCCACAACCAGGCTCCACCCAACCCCCCACTCCCCTCACCTCCAAAACCCTCAGTTTGTTTCTCAGAGTCCACAGTCTCTTATGGTTTGTCTCCCCCTCCGATTTCCCCCAACTCACTTCTCCTCTCCTTCTCCCAATGTCCTCCATGTTATTCCTTATGCTCCACAAGTAAGTGAAACCATATGATACTTGACTCTCTCTGCTTGTCTTATTTCACTCAGTATAATCTCTTCCAGTCCTGTTCATGTTGATACAAAAGTTGGGTATTCATCCTTTCTGATGGAGGCACAATACTCCATTATATATATGGACCATATCTTCTTTATATATTCGTCCGTTGAAGCGCATCTTGGTTCTTTCCACAGTTTGGTGACTGTGGCCATTGCTGCTATGAACATTGGGGTACAGATGACCCTTCTTTTCACTACATCAGTATCTTTGGGGTGAATACCCGGTAGTGCAATTACAGGGTCATAGGGTAGCTCTATGTTTAATTTCTTAAGGAATCTCCACACTGTTTTCCAAAGTGGCTGCACCAACTTGCATTCCCACCAACAGTGTAAGAGGGTTCCCCTTTCTCCACATCCTCTCCAATACATGTTATTTATTGTCTTAATTAATTTTGGCCATTCTAACTGGTGTAAGGTGGTATCTCAATGTGGTTTTGATTTGAATCTCCCTGATGGCTAATGATGATGAACATTTTTTCATGTGTCTGTTAGCCATTTGTATGTCTCCAAAGAGGAGAAGTGTCTGTTCATGTGTTCTGCCCATTTTTTGATGTGATTAGCTGTTACGTGTGTGTTGAGTTTGAGGAGTTCTTTATAGATCTTGGATATCAACCCTTTGTCTGTAGTGTCATGTGCTAATATCTTCCCCCATTCTGTGGGTTTCCTCTTTGTTTTGTAGACAGTTTCCTTTGCTGAATAAACACTCTTTTAAATCAACTACCTTAAATAGAATTCTATTCCCTGTGATGTTTGAATCTTGACTTAAATACCAATATCTTTTCTAGTATAAACTAAGAAAATAACCCAATATTGGAAAAATTATAAAATATAAGAAAGTGTGCTCAATGGTGAATCCACTGCTTTTAATTAAAATATATAAGAAGGCTAAAACCAAGCGTGATTCTTTTTGTTGCAGGATTGCTCAAATCTGTATTAATTTGCATACCCTCATTATTTAAGTTTCATCACTGTTAAAGCTATTCTCAATATTTATTCAGCAAAAACTCCTTAATTCTGCCATACATTCCCATCAATTAAAACAGCTGTTTTCAGCCTGAATATTGCAAATCCTTGGTGGGAAGAGTTTCATGTAATTTGCTCCTGCTAATAAAGTACATAAATTTATGACATTTTTCCCTTTTTATAAACTTGAAAAGTTACAGTTCCTTGCATTCCCACATGCATTCATTAGCGGAAGAGAATATGGTGGGTTTACAGGTGGAACAACAAGATTCACACATTATCATCAACCTGTTTTACTATGTCCCCAACAGATAATTTGAAATATCCAAAGGGGATATGTGACACAAGTGTGAGCCTCTTAACAGACCAATCACTGACTCAGAAAGGCATTTTCTGATACCTTGAGTTAGGGCACCCACAAAAATAGCATCTATTACCCTGTTCCATCTCTCTTAGTATTATTTCATTTATTATTTTCTGAATTTTTTCTACTTGTTTCTTTTGTTTGTTTTGTCTTTCTTTTTCACTTGAAAAAATTCCATGGGCTCACTAGTTCCATAGGCTCTAGAACCCAAGATGTCTGTTTTGTTCCTCACCATTTCCATAACACCTTAGAATATGTTGCACCCCATACAAAACAGGTACTCAGCAAAGACTTGTGGAGAAGAGTAAGGGAATGGCTTAATTCTCATGCCAAATGAATTCCCACTCTAGCACCTTTAGATTTTGTCTTTCCTAAGCCAGAATCCCCTTCTTGTTCTCTTCATGACTGGTTCATTCCCATAATTTAGGTCTCAGCTTAAATGTAAGCTCCTCAGAAAGGCCATTGATTACACTAACCTCTCTACCCCCTCAACGCCTCCCTATCACACTACACTAGTTTAGTTTAAGCATAGCACTTATGACTATCTGAAGTTCCCTTTTGCATATATTCCTTCCATCTTAATTGCTGTCACTGCCCACCCCCACCACAGGAATGTAAGCTCCATGAGGAACTTTGATTTATCACTGCATCTCCAGACCTTAGAAGAGGACCTGGGACTCAGAAGTCACTCAACAAATATTTGTTAAATGAATGGATGAAAGGTTGAGAATTGCAGTTTTAAAATATATGTTTAAAATATATGTCCACTGCTCTTCAGTATTAAGCAACAGACAACAAATTCAATTGCTATATGTGTAAATAATTTTCGAACAATTAAAATTTCACACAATATCTAGATTAAAAAGATTGACAAATTATATTTCCAGGTGTATTTAAAATCCTGGTTGCGTGCAAGTTGCTTATAATCAGTAGCTTGTTTAGCTTTGACTATCCTCACTTACTGTTTCCAAGAGAGAAAATCCTTCTACCTTTCCTTATATAGACTAGAAAATGAAATTGCAAAGGAGATTTCACTACAATTAAACCACAACTATTTAGATTTGGCAAATGTATGCTACTGTCCAATGTATTTTTGTATACAAACACAATTCCTAAAGGAAGAAAATGTTCAGTTCTAAAATCCCAACGAAATCCCCCAAAACAAACAAAACAAATAAAAATTTGCATGTTTATATCCACAAACAGAATTTAGTTTCACTTCACAACAGATTCAGATCTAAAAGCGGGGGAGGAGTCCCTCCTCTGGGAGAGAAAAATCACAGTTACAATCTCCCCAAATCATCTGTTACTGAATTGGTCCATAGTAAGCAGAATGGAACTGTTAAATATGGAGACATTCACCACTAAGTCAATTCTATATTATGTCCTGCAGTATTTCCTCTATATAACCATCACCAACCACTAGATGGGCACCTGCAAGATCTCCCTTATACTCATCACTTTTGTGGAATCTTTTCTAATTAACTTCATTCAGTCAACAATTAGGACAACCAGTCAAAACAGATAAAAATGCTTACCCTCATGGAGTTTACATTCTAACTACATCACATTTACTTTATAGATAGATAAAACTAAAAAATGAATAAAAATAAATAAATATAGATAAAAATAGAATGACAAATAGCAGATACTTGATAGAGATGAATATACAGAGTCAGAGATACACCAACAGATACTATGGTTGGTACGTAAACACATAGTTATCCTATATCTCCCAGGGCAGTCAGAATTATATCACTAAAGAGTATGTTTGGGATATAAATCAGATATGTTGCTTTCCAATTGTTTTCCTGTAACAATATGTGTGCATGTTATCCTCATTATGGGCTTCCTCTGAGCAGAAATATGTTCTTCATTTGCTTTGTACTATGTTCAGGGGGCAAGTTGTACAGTGCCCCCAAATAGACTATGAGTTCATTAACTGAGTGTTTGTTGAATAATACATTGCATTTATAAGGTGCTTTTTAACTTTTTAAAAGGCATTTTCATGCATATTATCACTATTAATATCTTGTACATATTCTTACTCTAATGCTAGATCAAGAAGACAGCTATTGTGGTAAGGGTAATGGCAGTAACACAAGTAGTATGTTTGAGACCACCAGCCTTGTTTGCTAAGACCCTGTCCAAGGTTGTTGTTGTTTGCCTTTTGTTTTTGGAATCTCTATGAAAGTCCAGACTCTAGAAATCATACACACCAGGAAGTTTAAAATCACAGCAATAGAAGCAGGAGAAAGGAAACAAACTTTGGGCCCAGAGAGAAATTTAAATCCAAGGGCACAATCTAGGGCTTTAGTCGATGACTTTCAAACTTTACTTTGTTAAAATGTGGATTCTCAATCAATACCCTAACCCATATATTCTCATTCCTTAGACATGAAGTAAAGTGCAGGAATATGAATTTGTATAAATGCCCCCCCCCAAATATTCTGACCCAAAGGGCGCCTGGGTGGCTCAGTCAGTTAATTTGCCTGTGGCTCAGGTCATGATTCTGGAGTCCTGGGATCGAGACCAGCATCAGAATCTCTGCCCTCATCCTCTTTGTGTTCTCTCTTACACAGTCTCTCTGTCAAATAAATAAATACAATCTTCAAAAATTATTCTGACCCAGGGCGCCTGGGTGGCTCAGTGGGTTAAGCCTTTGCCTTCGGCTCAGGTCATGATCTCAGGGTCCTGGGATGGAGTGGCACTGGGCTCTCTGCTCAGCAGGGAGCCTTCTTCCCCCTTCTATCTGTCTGCCTCTCTGCCTACTTGTGATCTCTGTCAAATAAATAAATAAAATCTTTAAAAAATATTTATTCTGAACCAAGTCCTCTGAGAAACACTGGTCCAGAGAGAGCTTCCCTGACTGCAAAGGCTGGGCTGGGGATGGTTGGTCAGTTCAATGAATGGCTTCCACAGCTTGGCTTGGTATCAAAGGTCTGTTATAATAGGCATAACAGAGTGATAAGAAAAGCCTTCACTTCTGAGTGCTCTCATAAGAACCACTGCTGCTGGAGATGAATGCACCAGGATCTACCCCAGGGAGGAAAGAACTAGAATGCTTCTAATGCCCTAGTTTCATGGTACTACCTAGACTGGTTTGTATCCTTGGGGAGATTTGGGTCCCAAGCAGGAAAATCTAGCATAGTCGGAACATGGAAGAAGACTATGACAGGATGCCAATCTTTGGGCAGGACAGGTTGAGAGGAAGATAATTTTGCACTTTGAAGGGTTTAGTTATTCTTATCCCTAATATTCTAGATCTGGTTAGAAAATGGAGAAGGGCAACATAAGCTAAAACTAGAGGCCCACTATAAAAACTGAAATCTGAAAATCACAATTCAATTCCAAGTTCCATAATGAGTTACATTATGAGGATGCTGTGTTTTCCATTTCCATCAGGAATGGCCTAGAAATGAAGTGTGAAGGACAGATGTGTTATGGAAGGAGAGAATGAGGCAGAAGTTAACCCTGAACTTCATGAGTCTCTATTTCTCACCAGAAAAGTAGATGGCACAGCATTATGCTATCACAAGTATCTCACTTTAAAATCTATAGCTATCATTATTTCCCCACATGATAAGAGAGGTTCTACCATAATCAATATATAAAACAACCACAAGTAGAAAGTAACAAACAGATCTTTTCATTGATATTGGAACATTTAGATGACAACCATTCAAGTAACCACAAGTTTAAATTATTAGGCTACATTTTTACAGGCAAGCTGTTATGAACTGATAATCTAATATATAGGGGTATACGGAAAAATATTAGCATTTATTTAAACCAGAGGAAGAATTTTTATATATGTAAAAACTAACATCGAAAGAGGTTCATTGGCTTTTCCAAGTACACACTTGGTTAGTCCAGGATAAAGGAGGTAAACTTTTACCTTTTTAATTTTAAAGTCCAAACAATTTTTAATGAAAGCCTTTTGATTTCTCTGCAGAGAGATAGATGATAGATAGATAGATAGACAGATAGATACTTTACTGGAGTTCTTCCTGACCTCTTATCTTTTTCTTTCTGCTAGTTCATTAAGAAAAAAATTAAATATATACAGAAGTAGAGAGAATATTATCATGATCCCAAGTACCCATCATCCTGCAATAAAAGTCTTAGTTCTTATACTCACTCATACCCACCCCTCATCCAAGGTTATCTGAAGCAATTCCCAGACATCACATCATTTCATCCATAAATAGTTTAGCATAAAGCTCTAAAAGATCAGTTCTCTCTTTTGAAAAATCAACCATGACACATAGTTTCATATAACTTAATGAGGTAAGGAAACATACATTTAAATCACAGTGTATAAATTTATATTTATTACTATATTGATAATTGGGGTATGGCCTTGGGTGGCATAAAGCTGAAATTCAATGCATTTAAGTGATAGTTTTTCAAGTACAATGCTTTTCCATACCCGCACAAGTTCATATGATTTCTTAATAAAAGGAATTCCTAGTCATCACATTTTCCCCAAATCAGAAACTTTTGAGTGAATTATTCTCACTCCATTATCAGTACTAGACTCTGGAAATTGTGAGGTTTCCCACTTCAGGCTTTCATCTTCATTGATTATGATGATAATCAACCGAATTATTCTTTTCCTCTTGATAACTATAGAGCTCCTTGATTCCAGTGGCTAATAAAAGCTCTGGTATTAGAAGCAAAACTGTTAAAAGGATCAAGAATAGTAACTCAAAGCTCAAACTCAAAGCTCAGTGTTTCAGAAAAACATACTAGTTGCCTTGAAAAAGCCCCTCTGCTTCATATCAAACATTAACTACATATTAGTTAAGTAATAAATATTTACATATTAAATAATATGATGTCTAGGATGTGCTTCAAAATAATCCTGGGGGAGAACAGGGATGGAAGTGCAAACTAAATTGACTGTGAGTTGATAAATGCTCAAGTTGGGTGATAGAGATTTATTACATTATTCCCTCTATTTTGTGTATGTTTGAAATTGTTCAAAATAAAACTTTTTATAAAAAGGATAAAAAACACATGAAAATGACAAAACCAAGTCCTCAAACATACTTTGCAACCTCTCTTGTCTGAACGGACTCACCCAAACAGCTAGCAAATATAAATCATACTGATCTGGGTTGCAACACTTTGCAATTGACCCAAAGAACAGCAACCATAGAAAAAGCAAAACAAAACGAAACAAAACAAAACAAAAACCAGGAATCTGAATAATATATAAACCGACCAGTTATTTCTAATTCTTTGATTAGTTACCAGTTTGTCCTACTTAGTTTCTAAAGAACCTGAAAGCAACACTTTTCAGAAAATGTGAATTATTCCTCGGTTTTGTAGGGTGACTATCAAATCTTATAAGGTGGACATGAAATTTCCTTGGAAAATACTGCCAGAAAATTACGTCAGTCTTAGGGAAAGAGAAAATACATGGCTTAACATTTCAGAACAAATCGAAAATTCATGAAAAATTAGTCATATGCCGATACTTCTGTAGTAAATATTTTTAAAAACTGAATAAAAATTTTAAAAGGACCATAATAAAAATAAGAAAAAGATTTATTTGTTAGTGACAACGGAATCTTTGTTTAGATTAAACAAACAATAGACCCTGTACAATTCTGCAAAGGGGAAAATGTCCTGGTGACCAATCTGTGTCCTCTTTTGAGGTATTTGCCTGGAGTTGTCAGAACTTGGTCTCTGCCTGGTCTGACCCACTTCAATCATTAAAATGGACACCCTGGTCGCTGAAAAGCTCTGCCCAGCCCCAGAGCCCAGCATTCACAGAGTTTAAGCCCATCAAGGGAGCCCAGGCTAGCTGACTACAGATGGGCACTTGGACAAAACTTCCCCCCAAAAGACAAAGGCCTGGCAAGGATTCAGGCATCGAGCTCACACCACTACTACCATCCTGAGAAAGGTCTTTTGAAAATTTCGTATTACCTTAGGTTCCAGAGCAAGCAAGAGAAGAGAAGAGGTAAAGGGGGGATAAATGGGAGGAAAAGGAGCAAAAGAGGGCATGAAGGAAGGAGAGGAAAAATCCATGACATGATATTTTGTTCTGATTTTCTAAATCCGCAAGTGACACCCAATATCTTTTATTTTATTTAATTTTTTTCCGGTATTCCAAAATTCATTATTGATGCACCACACCCAATATCTTCTTAAGATAATCAAAAACTTAAACATTTCCTAATCAATTTTGTTCATGCCTCTCTTAACGATAAATACCACATTTTACTTTATATTTTGACTAACTGTATATGTCTCTCCTATTATATTCCTGGAGGGAAGAAAACATTTGAAATTGATTTTTGAAATGCCATAGTTTCCATAACAATAACTATACTTATCTTTAATGTTTGTCGGGTTAATTAATTAATCAATCAATTGGTCTAGTCAAGTGCAGTTAACTGATAGGTAAGCAACAAGCAACAGCTGCAGAACCTGTGGATTGGATAATATACACCCTGTATTTAGCTCTTCACACTGATCTAGCGAGGAGAGTGCAGGAGCATTGTGTTTTCTTCTTATTCTTGTTACTTTGGACTGTGGGATTTGTATAGCTTTCAGTTCATTAATACATATAGGAAGCATATTTTACATGATTTGCATATGATCAGAACTTAGCTTAAACTTCCCAAATCCAGATCCTTAAACAATTAAATTTAATAGTATTTCCATCTCCTAAGCACCCTCTGCCCCTCGTTTATGAAAATATTCTTTGTAAGTCATGTAAACAAAACACAGAAAATGTATTTTATTTCCTTACCAAACTAAGAAAGAGAAAAAGATAGGTTCCCCATATTGTTCCTAGTTTAATAGAATGTGTATTTCTGAAACAGGACTCTTAGAAAAGAAAACCTTAACAATTAGGTTTTACAATTAGGAGTTGCTAGTTTATTTCATTTATATCCAAAGCAGTTAAAAGATTTCCCTGATTTTATTTTTTTCACAAATAAAATTCTACCTTTCAAAGTTTTTCTTCTTTAATACATAAACAAGACTAAGTAAAATCACTACTTTGACGACTATATAAAAATTTAGTGAGTATCTTGTCTAGGGCACTGATTTCACAAGTGAAAAAGCTAAGTAAGAAGAAAAGCTAAGTAAGTAAGAAAAAGCTAAGTAAGAGCCAAGAATATTAACTGACTTTCCGAGGTCAGCAAGTGAAATCATGATTGAAGCAGTATAAAAATTGTACAAATCACTTATTTCAAGGTACACACATACACACACACACACAATAACCTTTAAATGTGGTCCTTCGATTCAATTATTGCCTTAAATCTGTAAATATTTATTGATTCAGGAACTATAATAATACTAGCTGACTTTTTTTAATCTAATGAATATCCTAGAGTTTTTCTCAACCAGGGTGTTAGATACATAGTCTAGAATATATCTTAGGCTCCTAAATTTCAGCCTGCTGTACCAAAAATAGCAGAGCTCTCTGGAAAGATTTATAGTATATAAAAGTAGTAGGATGGAAAATAGAAACAGCACCGAAGTTTTTGAATACCAGCTAACTGTTGTCCTCGACTCCAAATTTTTTTTTCAGCTCACACACATTTTTGAAATTTTAAATAAAAATTTAGGTATAACAAGCCATAAAAATAGGTAATAATTATTAAAGAAAAAAAAGTTTGACCCTGGACCTTTGTTTGTTTTCATTTCCCTAAGTGAGGTTTCTTTTGATTTTTCTTTTTGTGCACAAGCATCTCTTTTCTAATATATTTAACACACACAATTCTTGGAAATTTTTATTGATCCATGCTTGTGGAATTTTGTACATTTATTAATGTGACCATTTAAACTTTTTAAAACTGTCCTTCATAAAGATTTCAATACTGTAAATATATTTATAAGTTTTATAAGAATGTGCTCCATTTTTACTCATATTTTACAAAATAATTACTGCACACTTCTGAGGAGTCTGTACATATTTGTTAAATGTTTACCATATAATGATTGGTTAAAAATAAATTACTAATCTGAGAATAGAAGGTCATCATCACAGTTCTGAATCAAAAGCTGCCTGCAGGGCTCTAAAAGTTCCAAAGGAAAAATTAAAGTTCAGTCAGTTGTTTTTCTGTCTGTAAAACACTAAGCAAATTACCTGCCTTTCAAAGTGCTTTTCAAGATATTTCTGCCTCCTATAGATAGAGCTAGAAAGACTTTTCTTACTGGCCCTGTGGATACTGACAAATACATTTTATATTTATGTGTATGAAGATAATTGTATATTTTTGAGAGGTGCTACTTACTAGTTTTATGCAGTGATACATGGGAGCTTCATTTTTGTATGCAGGATCTCTCAAACAACTAATTCGACAAGGGAATTTCAAAAAATGTATTTATGCCAAATAAGATAATATTCAAGAAGTTTAAATTTGTGGATTATTGTTCCTACTTACATAAAAATTGTCTTAATTTGAATGAGTTTTTAGTTTAATTCTAATATCACTTTGTTCTTTTTCCAGAAAATCACCTCACATCACCTGTGGAATTCTGTCATATAAGGCATGATTTTTTTTTTTTCTCCTTTTGTGGAGAAGAGCCCAAGAGAGAATTCGCACCACAATGACCCTGCTGTGCCCTATGTTTATTCGGCAGTAATCCTCAGGGAAAGGATTTTGAAAATGTATTAGAGCTAGAACTGATGTTATTTTGAAGAAGTTAGTACTGCTTGAAATTCTATTTTAAGACAGATATTATATGCATAATTCCTTTTAAAAAAAGAAAAAAGAAGAAAAGCTGCGTTTGATGTTACAAATGAAAGGTTTTGTTCCTGATACCGAATTACACTATTCATTTATCTTGGCCCTATTGGTGTAGGTGGACTTTTTTCCCCTCCTTTTTACTCAACAACGATAGTATCAGATCTCAGACTAAGAATCTGACTAAACAGAAAGGATGATATGAACATCCTAGATCCAGCTTTATGAAGCAATGCCCCCCCACACACGCACACACATGCACACCCTTGGTTGATAGAGATGATTAAGTTCCTCAAGCTTGAATCTACAGGGAAGTTGTAGCATGCAGTTCCCACATGCACAAGTATTGGCGCTTCCACCAAGAATCCCAAACCAGTTACAAAGTGAGGAGCTCAAATCTACAAAAGGGTGGATCCAGGGGGCAGACGGGAACGCAGGAGGGTGTGAAGTTAGTAACTATGCTTTGAGAAACCGAAACGCTTATTATATCCAATATATGTTTTATATATATTATATTATATGTATAATATATTGTATAATATATATTGCATATATATTATATATTATATAGCCAGCTTCCACTTGAATAATAATAGCTTGAGCTTTCTTTGCAACATTTATCGTCCAATAATTAATGATGCCCGCGCGGGGCACCTTGTGGCCAGGGTTTGAGTTCCGGCGACCGGGAGCCCCTGACGTCAGCGGCAGCACGGCCTGCGTCAGGTCGCCGGGTGGACCAAGGCAGTTGGGGGGCTTTGGGGAGGGAGCCTGGGGCAGGGCTCCATGTAACCCCAGAAAGATGGAAAGGGGCTTCCTTCATGCCAGCCAGAAAGTCACGTCGCAGTTAGAACCTCAGCGTTCGTGGCTCCGGGGGGCACTCGCGGGTACCCCAGACTTGTGAGCACGTCTGGAGGTCCAAACCCAGATGTAGGCTCCCTCGGCTGGACGAGGGCGGGGGTTGTAGAGAAGTTTACCAAAGAAACTAAGAGCAAGTCTTTAAGCGGTGATCGCTTCCTTCCTTCACTCTTATAAGATCGTAAATCAGCGTTACACTGTTTCCATCGGCACCCAAAAGTGGATCTTAAAATGAAACACACCCATCGCTTCCACCTCAGCTTGACACAACTTAGAAGTTGGCGATCCTGGGCAGTTTCTCGCCCATACACCAGTAGCTGGCAATCGCAACCTGGGGGAGGAGGGTGCTGGGACCCGCCGCTGGGGGGAAATGAACTCGATGTCGAATTTCACTAGCCACAGTCTTTCCTTCCTTTCTCTAACAGCCTTTCCCTTCTTTCTCCATTCTCTTCTTAACTCTTAGACCATCTTTTACAACCCTCCCAAGCCTGAGAGGTTCTCAAGATTTTGGAAAGGTGTGGTTTTTCCAAAGGAGGCCAGGACGTCTGTCTTCTCAAAAAGTGTTCAGCCCGCGCAGCTGTCCGTGTCCTAAGGGTCGGGAACCAGCGTTTAGCGAGCCATCGGCCTGTGCCTGGGACAGCTATCTACAGAACTCATTCTGGAGCAAATCCTGTAGCTCTCGTAGGCCCTGTCTGGATTTCTTCTATGTAGGCTTTTGGAGAATGACTTCTCCCCGCTAGTTTCCTTATTTTTACACTATCCTTTTTTTTTTTTAATGATAGTGTCTTTCTCGTTTAATTTCCCATCTTTTCATCTACACTCAGTAGGCACAGGGGAATGGAGATGGAGACTCCCTGAGCAAAGACACGAGGCCAAAAACTGTTTCGTGTACGTTTTCGCCTGAAATAAATTCGAGACACAGGAACCGCCCCTGCGCAAACCCAGCAAAACCCAGCGGCGGAAACCAGCACTCAGGTGCAGAAAACTGCCTTTGCTTCTGCGGTACTCTGCGCAGGACAGCACCGTAAGGAAGTCAGCGGGTAGAGAGGGTCGAGAGGCACAGAGTAAAACACCATTTCGCTTCGTCCTCCCCTGCACACTCAGAGTGGCTGGGAACTTAGATAAGAGCGAATCCCCCTCCCCTTTCAGCGGGCTCTGCTATTGGGGGAAAGAATAGAAAGCATTTTCTGTCTGTGCCTTTTTAAGTTAGACCTTTAATGTCGACTTAAATAAAATGACACCTTCCCAGGTCAGTCAATTAATACCGCGGGAGCCGCCGCACCTTCCAAGTGGCTGCAGCAAAGTCCCCGACTCCAGCCCCATCCGTGTGGCCAGGGAGCTGCAGGTTCAGCCGCGGCGCTCCAGGCCGTGGTCCTAGCCACCAGCCTGCCTTCGCTATCTGGGCTCCAAAGTCTGGAGACAAATCGAACCAAATCAAGTTGAGGGACGGATCAACTTCGAAATGGCTTTAAAATCTGTGATTCTCCTCTGTATGTGCCCCACTTCCTGGTGGATATAAATTGTGACACTCTTACTAACTCTATTGAGTAAAACATTAACTCAAAATATATGAATCTCAAAGAAGAATTATTGTCATAACCGTGCCGCTGCCTTCACAGTCTTGTCTGATGTTAAGATTTAACACAACAGAATTCATTAGAACGAATGATTAACCTTATTTATAAGCATTTCCTCAAAGTGATGACTTGGAAGATTTCAGGAATTATTCAAAGAAGGCTTTTTGGTTTTACATTGTTTTTTAAGGAGATAGAAATGTGTCTTTTACGGGGTGTCCTTCACTGCCCTTTTCAGGCAGCGATTGGCCCTCCTGACATTTGGTTAAGCCTCGGGACTTAAAAAGATCATTTCCTCGTACACTAATTTGAGCAAAATCTGGATTCAGAGTGTGGGTTTACACGCCCAGCTCGAATGTCTAATGTATCAAATCCTCGTTAACGAACGGCCCGCTCCGTGGCCGTGTCAGCCAAAGGTCAGCCCCGTGCAACAGGGCAGCGCGGTTCAAAAGCACTCTTCCAGAGCCCTGCCTTCCCCTCCCCCAAAAAATCCATCTTTCACATTTCAATAATAGAGCACACGGCGTTCCAACAAGAAATACCAAGGCTGTTTTTCTTTCTTTCCTTCTTTCTTCACATTAGTGACATGTAAACGACGTGTCCTAGGGCAACTACTCAAAATTTAAGTTTATTTTTCCCCCCAGAGGAAAGGAGGAAGGGAGGAGTTAGTGGACAAGATAATTGTCGAAATGTCCTCAAGAGGCACGTATATTTGAGAAGCGTGACTGAGAAATCTTCACTTAAAACAGTAACAACGACGACGACGACGACGACGAAGACTTCACAGTATTCAAATGGAAACCATGAGTAAACTTTGTTGGAGACCTTAGGGATTAGAAACTGCTTTGGGAAAAGGACGGTTCTCCCCCCCCCCCCCCCCCCCCCCCCCCCCCCGCCACTATCCCAATACACACACACACACACACACACACACACACACACACACACACACTTTAGAGACCAGCAGAAAGCTCCTGCTTAAAAAGGTAGGTTTTGGTGTCCACAGGGACAAAGAGGATCCAGGAGAGCAAGGATCCTTTTCGCTCCCGTCTCACTAGGGAGCCCCGCGACATTTCTGACTACCCTGGGGTCCTCGGCGTTCATACACACCAGCCGCAGAGGCCGGATTGGCGCAGCTGCTCCAGATCAGCCCAACTTCCCAGCGCGCGCCTCCGGCCACGCGCGTGCACGAAGTCGCGGGCCCAGTCAGCTAGGAAGGTGGAAGGGCGGGGTGGGGGAAGAACGCGACTTACCAAGTCTGGGGTCTAGATTTCGGGACAGGTTGGCAGCAGACAGAAGCCGGGCAGATAGTCCTACCGAAGACGGGCAATATGGGCAGGGACTAAGGCGCGAGTGGGGGAAGGAAAGCGCCTGTCTGGTTTGGGGTCCATCTTGGCCCCGGCCCGCTCCCCCGCCGTCGCTTCCGCAGACTAAACTCGGACTGACCCGAGGAGGCCACAGAGCCCGCCTCGCCTCCATCAGGCCAGAGCCTCCCGGCCTCCAGGGCTCTGGCGCCGACCCGGGGGCGCTGTGGGGGTGGGGGTGGGGAGAGGCGTCCCCACTCTCTGGCCCGGGAGAGAGCAACCACGTCGCCAGCACGGATGCTGGCGGCCAAGCTGAGCAGCCGGGCAAGTCCGTCGCGCCCGGCCGCTGGCTAGCAGACCCCGGCCCACTCCCGCCCCCGCCCCTCCCTTCCGTCAAGCCCCTCGCCAAATGAAAAGGGTTCTTTGGGCCCTGGCCTTTTGCGGAGGAACGCAAGAACCCACGCTGGGTTTGAGCTTTCCGCTCAGAGTGAGCCGGACACAGGTCTCCATCATAAGCATGGAGTCCGTGGACTCTAGATCACCCCCCCCCCGCAACACGCAACAACTCGTTCGAACACAAAAGGACCCAAATCGCGAAGGGTTTCCTGTGAGGTGGGTCTTGTGGAGGGGAGGGTTCGATCAAGCGATTCTGCCCTCGGGACTAGACGCCGGGCTCTCCGGTCTCTGGGGAACTCAGACAAGAGAACCCTCCTGCTCCAACCCGTTAGGCCAAATCCCCGGGTGTGCGGGTGACAGGCTTCTGCCAGGTCTTTGTGGGTCCAGGTCCCTGTGGCTTTTCTCATGCCATCTTCGTATTGTCACGCTCTGAAACCTAGAGCCTGGGAAAGAGGAAAGGCCTTGTCCTAGAAGGAAAATTTCCAAAACCACTGGGCCGCGCCCTTAAGCTGAAGACTTAGTGAGTGGCGGCTGTCATTCCTTAAATGATGCTATGACCCCCCCCCTCCAAGAACTGGAAGGGTGAAGCTGGCCCTGTGTTACAGTGCAGTGACACAAGACCTCTCCTGTTGGCAGTGGGGGAAGCAAGAGGCATGGGTGCCATGGAATGGGTTCACCCATTCATTTACAAGTAAAATCCAGAAGAGGATTAGAACCTGAGGCAGCCATTATCTGATGACATGGGACCTAAGATTTCGACTAAAACACCCAAAGACAGAACTCTATAGAGGCCATTCTCAAAACAGAATAATCCTGGAACACTCCCCTTTGTTTACAAGTTGGTCACTCCACCTGACAGGTTATGTACTGACTCTGAAACTGTCAATACAAATGGACACAAAATATCATGCAACGTGCAGGACCCCAAGAATGTCACCAGTGCCTGAAACTCCTGATTTCTCTCTCCAAACCCCACACTTTCCAGGTCTCTCAGTCCGGGCAGTTCCTCTACCAGTCATCAGCTAAGCACGTTTGAGCTGAACAAAACTACATCAACTAGCGAACTGAAAAGCATCATTTGGGAAGGGTCGTTGAAAACCTTAAGACCAAGCTGCTGCTAGCCCCCTAAATGGGTAAGTGGTGGCTGGGACACAGAGAGAGGAAGAGCAGCTAGGAGAGAGAAAGGAAAAGGGGAGAGAGAAAGATAAGGGAACATTCAGGCCTATATCTGGGCAAAGAGGGTGGGCGCTCGGAAAACCCTTACTGCCCTTTTCCCCCCTCCCCTCATCTCAGACTTGGGCTCTGTTTAGGTACCAGAGGAGTGGAAGGTACATATTCTCCTTGGAACTAAGGGAGAAGAAGGGCCAGGGTGCAGCTTCCGGCTTAGGAGAGGACAGGCAGAGGGAGAATTCTCAATGTGCTTGTCTCTTGGCTGGGACTTGCGCACATCGCGGGGCACGACCCTTGGGGTGAGGGAGACTCTGCCCAGCCAGCTCAGCTAGCGGTTCGGATAACAACGAGCATAGGCTCGAGCCTACGCTAGTGTGCCTGGCTTTGTGAACTCACGTAAACCAACGCGGTTTGAAAACAAACACGTGCAGCTTCCTCGCCACACTATTTTGGCAGCCCGGCCAGCGGCTTTCACAGGCCTGAGCCTCTGAGAGGTTCCCTCAGCAGCCCGCGTGGGCAAAGGCGCCTCCTGCATATTCATCAGCACGTGGAACCGCGGGCCGCGGGCCGCGCATGCGCGCAGCTCTCCCAGCCGCAGCCCCGACCCGCGGCGGCGACTTGGAAAGCGCCCTGCCGGGCTGTAGGGTGGCGCAAAGGACCCAGCGAACGCGGACCCTCCGGCCATCTGTGGAGGTACTTTGGTGAAGTGTTGCTGTTTCACTCTCCCCATCCCGACACACACATCCACCCAAAAGCGTATTTATATTTTTTCATAAAGGAAATTCTCCAGGACAAAAATCTCCCTTGACTCAGAGACTCGTCCACTTCTATCCTTTCTCTTGGTTTTAACTTCCTCCACAACTAAGTTTTCTTTGCGAGAAGCTAGGCTTTTCCAGGATAGACAGAATTTTTTTTTTTTAAAGGAATAAAGATGTGAGCTTCTCTCGCCCTCTGTTTTCTGTAGCTTAATGGGAATTGTCACACAAAGGATAGATTTACTAAGGTATCTAGCCTTCAAACGTCTGGTGGGTGTTTTTTTTTTTCTAAGATATGATTTCCATGCTTATATCCACGTTTAATAGTTGATTCTTGTGTATGCTATAGGTGAACATATCACTAAGTTTCACAAACAGTGAATTTCCCTGCATATACTAGAGATCCCTTGCAACCATCACAGGCAACCAAAATATTGTGGACAGATGACAGCAGTCGTATGTCTTTAGCATCTTCATGGCCAAATAATGTCATTTCCATACTAGATAGCTAGATACTACTTTTTATTCTTGAAAAACCTACCTCCAGTATAGCATCCATTAGAAACTTCATACTGTTCTACCTCCTTGCTCTAAAGTGGAAATAAACCATAGGAACTAATGCCAGAATTCAGCTTGCATGGTAAAAATAGCCCCTGGTTTGGCTTGATCTTGTTTCCTCTTGCTCAGGGAGAGACTCTGGAGCAACCAGTCTTGCATAAATTAATGGAGAATATTGCCCATTCTCTGTGTATATTACACCATTATATTTGCAATAAACTTTGAAGAAAAGACTCAAATGTGACATATCATAGAAAGTTATTAACATGTTTCTTATTTTTCCCCAAACGAGTGATTATCACTTGAAAAAAAATAGATTGCTGTATAGTTACCCTTATAAAATATTACTTTCTATATCTAACCAGCTTGAATGAGTACATATTACTGATGGTGATGAGGCTGTAAAAAGCTGAGAGTACCATGTGTAATATAAACCTTTAATGGTTAATTGGCATAGATGGGATATATCTTTTCATTGCCACTCTATTTCCAAGAATTCTAAAACCAGAGAGTGATATCAACTGTGACCATCTTCATGGAAACATTTTTTTTCCTGATATGAACACACAGTTCTAAGAACTACACTTAATACGAGGAGGAAGCGAGAACTCTGTACCTAGAGAGGAGGAAATAAATTTGTAATTAGTGTTTCACGTTGAAAAAAAAAAAAAGAAATGTGAGTTGGGAATGTCTGAAATCTGATGGTTTCATATATAGTTCACAAGTAACCAAAAGCACCACAAGTTCAATGTCTTCCTTTGGAGTTTGCCAGACCATATACAGTTACTCTCCAAGCCATCTTAAACTGATGCTGCTCTTTAAGGACCATGGCCTTCTCCAAGCTGCTTCCTGGAAAGAAGTATGTTTTGGTACTAACTACACCAGCACTTATTCACCAGGGGTCCAACACACTTATTGTATCTTGGCCCCAAAAAGGACATGTCTGGAAGGTTTCAGAGCTTGGGAGTGTAGTTCTGTTGCCAGTCCATTAAAAGTTCTGAGAAAACTTCACAATCAACAAATAAAAACATCTAAATGCCAGGCCCATCACCAAAGAAGGTTAGTGCTATTTTCATTGTCAGCTAAAGCAAAAAAAAAAAAAAAAAAAATGATAAGCATATGGGCCAATTGAAAGGTTACATCTTTCTTTTGGAGGTGGTTTGCTTCTTAAAGGTTAACTTGAATGCTTGACTTTAAAAAATCAAAATCATCAGCTGCAAATGCTTGAAGCAGTTGGGGGTAGCTTTTGAAGAAGAAAACAAAGGATCTGAAATGTTTGAAAATTACTTAACCCCCGTATAAATGGTGCTTGTATATTTATATGCTTACTCTGTAAATGTACACACACACATATCACAACTCATTTCTCTTCATTTCTCAAATATAATTGCTTGTACTTAGGCATTTTTGTTGACACAATATAACTTTTTAATAACTAGTCAGTTGTTCTAATCACTTGATAGTATCGAGAATACAATGCAGTGGAAATATGAATCAGGATGGCTTTCTGCCTAAACCAAAATCCACAGCTACACACAGAAACCAGCCATTTGCAGCATATTCAGCTCCTGCTAAATAGGGTCTAACAATATATCTCACTGTTCACATTCATGTATTTCAAAACCTAATAGCCCATGAAGAAAAGTATGAAGAATACATCTCAAGAAGCAGACATTAAAGGTACCAGCAAAATAATAGACTACATTTAAGTTTGAAGCATTATTTTAAGCAACCTACATCATTAATGACTTTTTCTTTGTGGTGGGTGTTGGGGAAAAGAATGCATAAGGGGCATTGGCATAAATACTGCCTTCTACTGTAAAAGTTCCTTTCCTGTGAGTGAGATTATTCACAAACACACACAATATTCCTCGAATGATTTTTTTTTAAAAATTATTTGGCCAAAGCCAAAAAAGAAAATCTTTTAAATGTGAAGTAGTTTTGAAATAAGTATTAATCCCTAAAATTTATATTTAAAATATCCTATAAATGATATATCATAGTATATTTAATTATTATACACAATGATATTAAAGTTAAAAAATCACCCAAAACATAACAAATAGTGACACATTTATATTTCCAAAATTGAAGTAAACTGCTTTTAAGAATGGTCAAAGAAAAAATGCACTCATTTACTGTCTTCTTAAATGTACTAACAAAGTTAAAAAATACTGTTGCTGTTATTATTATGATGATGATTATTATTATCATAAATACTTATGGTCAGGATCTCTGACATTTTGATCTCTATGGGAAGGGGAAGGATTATTAATTGAGGTGTTTTTCTTTCTTTCTTAGAGAGATGGAACTATCTTCATTCCTCTTTCTATTTTTTTTTTAAATTATTGGGCTTAATGTCTAGTGTCACTTCAAATACTACACTGTTAATCAATCTGAAACCTCCAAAGCCAACTGGGGACAGTTTTTGGTCTCACAAATTTTAGGAGCTATAGCAGCATTTCTTGTTTAGGTGTTCAGCTTCCTTAAATCTCACTAAACCTTGCAAGGTGGCGCTCTTTTCATGAAAGGTTGATATTTACTCTTATAATCACAATAGTATTTTTTAAAAAGTTACCACCATCTCCCAGTTTTTCATGTGCTACATAAACTGCAGCAAATCCCCTCCTTCACCTATGAAAACTTTGTTGGCCAAAAGTGACAAATACAAATGGCAAGAGATGAAAAGACATGTCAACAAAGGATTTTTAAAAAGAATTTAACATTTTGATTTTGTAATTGGTCAATGATATACTCTGAAAAATTAATGTCTCTTTGAAATAGATGTCAGTATCTTAAGGGGTTCTCATACTTTTGCAGGGTTTTCCTCTCTTACTTTCCTTCTCAGAGTCAGTATGGCCTATGTTTTCCTGAACACACATAGCATATTTAAAAAAGCAGATCCAGGTTGGTCCTTGTCCACAGTGAGGTCAGTTTCTGCCTCCTGCTCTGACACATCCACACCCTTGCAGCTACAGCCAAGGCCCTAATTTGTGATCTCCCCTACGCTGTCTGCTTAATGGGGCGATCATGCAAGCTACAACCAGAGACAAAGAAGCTCGCGTTCCTACCAGCGCAGCTAACTTCGAAGGAGCAGCATAGCTTGCAAATCTATCAAACTAAACTGCAAGAAAGACAATCTGATTTAGAGAAAAGGCGTTCTGCTACAGTCATTAAGCACAAGTAATTTAGATTTTTTATATTGTCTCCTCATTTACAAATTTACTGTATCAACGCCAGCCAATGGAACGAATTTCTTAAGTAAATGAGAAATAAATAAAAGAGATAGAAAGATAATCAAATTACAGAAAATAATTCTCTTCCCTAGATGTATTTTTGAAAGAACTAATAAGAGTGGCAAAATTATAGGAATAACATCATATCATAGGAAGTAATTAATTTAAATTAGCATCACATTTGAAGAAATATAAGTAAACCGTTTATGGACGTTTACTTTTGTACAAAGAAGGAAGGTCTGTAAAAGCATGCATCAACATCCTGAAAATTAGTTATGGTCATATGGTTTAATTGAAGACAGCAATTTAAAATATGATATTGTAAATCTGCAACTCGGTTTCAGCCCAGAGAATTTAATTTGGGGGGCAGCGGAACCCTCTGCTTCAAGTTCATTTGCAACACTGCAGAGTGAGCCCCCAAGCTTCTGACAATTCACCTACATTAATATTGATGTCGCCTGTGCAATCTATTTCTGTTATTTTTATGGTTGTTATTCTACATCTGCAAAGGTCATTTAAATTATACAGCGGCCGAAAATTTGTTTCATAAATTTTGATATAAATACTAATTACACCCTCTCGGAGAGCCAGCAGGGTAGCGTTCATTTATCACGTTTATACGACCTGCAATGACAGAAAGGGAAGGCGAGGGAGACTGGAAAAGCTTTTCTAGAAACCCACTAATGCTGGCCGAAGAGGCAGCAGGTTGCTGAGGGTGAAGAAGAAATTCCTACCACAATCACTGAGATTTAAGAATCTTTAATAAGGTACGAAAGGTTACCAAACAGTTCTGGAAACTAAAGTGTACATACGAGTTTTTCTAGCCATAAATATTGAATAGCTGTAACATGAATAAACCGGCCCTTTACATGCGGATAAATATGGAAACTAGGAATTATATACATTATGTGGTTGTATCTTTTGCCAAAAGCAACGGACAGTTATAGTTTATATCTTTTTTAATATCACTTTACATAAACAAATGGAACAGTTTGACACGCAGATCCAGGCTCGTACTATACGAATTCTTGACAGGACGTGAAACAACATTTTACTGCACTAAAGTACTTAGACTTTGGGACGAGAAATGTTTGCACTTTATACAAAAAAAAAAAAAAAAAAAAAGCACATTAATACCAATAATATTCTGTTAGGTCGACGTGGAGACTGTAATCGTACAAAGTAATTCACATTTTGGTACACATTTACTAGAACATTCTTGCCATTCAGTACAAACAGTTGGCTTTCGGCCCCCCCCCCCCCCCCCACCCCGCCCGCCCGCCCTCCCGCCCGGCCCCTCCCCCCTCCCCCAATGCAAAGACCACAACGCCACAAACCCACCCGCCCGCTCCAACCGAGATATAACTATTTACAGAATCCAACAGTACAGTTTTAAGCTAATAATTCTGTATTTACAAGAATGCAAAGTAAAACAAAAACAAACAAACAAAACAGAAGCCCAGAGAGCCTGTTCGATTCCCACGAGAAACTGGCCCTCGGTCGGGGTTGGCAGCACTCAGACAGGCAGCCGCCTTCTCCTCGACCACCCTCCCGCCCCTTGGCTACCAAACCTTTGCCAACAACAAAAAACAACAACAAAACAAAAAAAAAAAAAAAAGGAAAAAGAAAAAAAGAGGAAAGAAGATAAAGGAAAAAGGGGGGAAAAATAAGGGTTTGGGGCTTTCTTTCTCTTACTCGGTCCTGGGTCTATTGGCAGGTTTAAAAAAAATAGGACTGCGGTGTCTGGGGCGGGGGGGGAGGGGGCTGTGTTGATTCGCAGGGTTCATTCAGTAATATTTTGTGTACGTGTGTGCTCAGTCTCTTAAATAGGGTTTTGTTCGGTGTTTTGTTTCTGATTTTAAACGTACCATTCATTAAAATTGGAAGAGAGCGCGCTGTGGCCGGCTGTGTGGTGGACTGCAGAGGAGGAAGGCGACAGGGAGCTGGTGGTCGGGTTGTCTGTGGAGGGAGACACGATGGTGGGCGGCGTGGAGGACTCGTAGCCGGAGCTGGCGGCGGGCGAAGGTTGCGAGCCCTGCGAGGAGGATTCGTGGACCTGCGGGAATAAAGTCGCGGTTTTACGGAGATAAAGAGCCCGCGCAGCGGCGGCCTAGGACCGGTGAAGGCCGTGTGCCCTCTCCCCACGCAGCGCGGAAGCCCCTTGAGCTCACGCGAGGCCCGACCGCCCGACTTAGGCTTGGCTGCCCGCCTCCGCCCTGCAGGGCTCCAGGGAGGGACAGGGCAGGGCCCCCGGGACTCACAAAAGAAAAATAGATCTGGGAAGGGGGAGGCAGGATTTGAGGCAAGAGCCGGCGATGGTCCCTCCTGCAGCCGTTGTACTTTGCTTGCACAGATTTAGGTAAGCAAACGATCAGGTCTGTGTGCAAGAGCCCAGCACATCTGCCAAGGCTGCCAGCTACAATGGCGGCAGCTCCGGCAGCGTCAACCCGCTGGTACAGCCCTAGCTACCTCCCCACCTGGGCCCAATTCAGTCGCGTACTTCCTTCTTTTTACTTTCGTTATTAAAAAGTAAACTTGGAACGCCCTTGGGTGCCCTCATGACCCTTTCCAGCCCCCGCCCTCGCTGCCCAGCCGCGCTCAGCTAAGTGGAACCTTTGCCTTTCTGCCTCCGCCATCTCCTTCCACCGCCCGGCAGCCACTCGCCGCTGGGCCCTGGCAGAAGAGCAGAGCCGGTCCTGGCTCAAAGGCGGGCAGCGAGAGTGCGGCGATTACCTTCATATGTTTGCGCAGCGAACTGGGGTGCGTGTAAGACTTGTCGCACATCTTGCAAAGATAGGGTTTGTCGCTCGTGTGCACGTGCATGTGCTTCTTGCGGTCGCTGCTATTGGCAAAGCGTCGGTCACAGCCTTCGAACTCGCACTTGAAGGGCTTCTCCCCTGGTGCAAAGGCAAGAAAGAGAGAAGTCTGATGATAACAAATCCTGCAGCTATTTTTAAAATTTTAAACAATGATAAAAAAAATAAAAACAAAATTAAAAAGACAGCAGCTCAGTGTTAGTACTTTGCAAGTTCAAAAACCCGGGTCCTCAACAAAGTCGTCTATCTGCAGTGGAATTATAAGTATCTGAACTACTTTAACTCCTAATCCAATTACATCCACATTTAATTTTTTTATTATTATTGTCAGTGATGGTAGTTTTTCTAGATCCCAGGGTGGCTGCAGGTCTGGCTGCTGGTTTTCTGCCCAGGGCTATAGAGTCGACTTCGGGCGGCTTCTACCCAGCTCTTGCTTTCTAATTTTCACATTGAGAATTGATTCTCCTGCTGTTTTGCTCTTCTCTCCTCCCCCTACCCCCTCCCCGACGCTCCGCATCCCCCTCGTCGCCTCCTCCACCCCACCCCACCCTCCACTCACACTCACATTTTATAAGGTAATCTAGGCCGAGAGCTCGGCGCGCCGAAAATTCTTCCTTCACTCTGGCTTTAAATCCCAAGTTCCAAACGCGGTTCGCAGAAATCACTCAGGCAAACCAGAATAGGGAAACAGACAGGATTCCTGGCCTTGCTGGCGCTAGGAGCCCGGAATGGCCTGCCGACTCAGACCACAGCCTTGAGCTCGCCGCGAACTTTTCTTTTAACTGTTCCTGGCTGGTCTCTTTATTTTTAAAGGCTAATACAGAGCATTCGGTGTTTTGAAAACTATCTCATAAAATCTAATTGACCAAAAAAAGACTTCTCCGCCTTCTATTGACTCTCCCAACTGTTCAAGCTTACTCAAAAACAAGTCACTACTAAAACTGGGCTCTTTAAATATGCATAAGCCTCCAAAAGCCTCCTCAGGCCCAATTTATTTGCTTTCAATACCTCCCCCTTCGGTTTTTGTTTCTTTCTCTGCGCCTTCATCCTATCTCCTCCAGTCTCCCTAGTTCCTTCATTTGACAACATCTTCACTAAGGTGCCTAGAGGAAGATGGTAGCCAAAAGCAAATGCTTAGATTTGTCTGCAGCTGGAGCGGCTGGCGCCTCCGCTGCCGGCAAGGACCGGGGACCTCTCCTGGCCTTGCGCGCTGCAAGGGCTCTACAAAGCTGGGCTTGCCTTTCTGCACTCCCAGCCTTTTTTTAGCCCTCATCTAAAACTCTATATTCCTAGATACCTCTTGTCCAATCCTCTCTATACCTCTTCATAAGTTCAAGCCTCAAACGTTAAAACCAGCGCACACTTTCACTGCCTGCCTGCTGGAACCTGACGCCCAGAACCAACCACGGCCCGGTTGGTGCGCCCAGGCAGCTGACTTTTAAAACTTCGGGTCCCAGGTCCAGGATGGGGGGTGGGGGCTCAAGAACAGCGGTTTCGTACCTGTGTGCGTCCTTTTGTGGATCTTTAAGTTCTCAGAACGCGCGAAGACCTTGCCGCAGCCAGGAAAGGGGCAGGGGAAGGGCTTTTCGCCCGTGTGCACGCGGATGTGGTTGACCAGTTTGTATTTGGCTTTGAAGGGCTTGCCCTCGCGCGGACACTCCTCCCAAAAGCAGATGTGGTTACTCTGCTCAGGTCCGCCGACGTGCTCCACGGTGACGTGCGTGACCAGCTCGTGCATGGTGCTGAAAGTTTTGTTGCACGACTTTTTGGGGTTGGCCAGCTGCTCAGGCTCGATCCACTTGCAGATGAGCTCCTGCTTGATGGGTTGGCGCATGTAACGAAAGAAGGCGCCAGCGCCGTGATGCGCGGCCATGTTCACGTTCATGGGCCCGTAACCGTGCAGCTGAGGCGCGGCATAATGCTCCGAACGCGGGCTGGTCACCTGGCCGTACTGTTCGGGCCGCGGGTACATGTCCCCGGAAAAGCCAAGCCTCATCTGCCCGTTGACCACGTTGGGCGACGCGTGGCCCGCCGCCTGCTCGTGAAGGCCAGGGAAGAGGAGGTGGCCCGCGGCGTCCGTGTGACCGTGTGGGCCCCCGAAGCCTCCGGCTGAAGCAGCGAACAGACTGTGTTGAGCGCTGGCTGCCGCTGCAGCGTCGCCAAAGCCCCGGTTGCGGAACAAAAAGTCCCGCGTGGAGTTGAAAGCTGCGCTCGAATAGGAGCCGACGTGGCCCGGGTGGTGGTGATGGCCCAGGGCCGCGGCAGCCGCGTAGCCGGGGGCCTGCGACGTGAAGGCCGTCTGGCCGGCTGAGGCCAGCTCGTGAGAGCTGGGGTTGAGCTTGAAGGCACCCATGCCGTCGGCGAACGGGTTGATGCCCAGGCCCACGTCGCGCTCGGCCACGTCGCCCGCCGAGTGGTGGCGGGACGCGCCAAAGGTGGTCACGCCGATCGCGGGGTACTGGGGGCCGGCGTCCAGGAGCATCGTGGCTGCTCGGGGCGAGCCCCGGCCTCCCCCGCCCCCCCCACCCTCGCCCGCCGAGGAGGGAAAATCAGGAGGAGGAGGAGGAGGAGGAGGAACGGGAGGCGGAGGAAGAGGAAGAAGAAGAAGAGGAGGGAGGAGGAGTCGACCCACCTCGCGAAGTCCTAGCCCGCAGGCAGCGGCGCGACGCGCCGGGACGCCCGCCTGACCAAGCGCTGGGAAGCCGGACGGCTCGGGGCCGCAGGCAAGGCGGGCTCCCGCGCCCGCCAAGCAAACCCCGCCGGCCCGGCTCGCACTTTTCGCCGCTCAGTCTCTGCTGAGAGGACCCTGCGTCAAGGCTGCCCAGAGAAAGGCGTGGAGCATCTCAGCCCCCCAAAAAAAAACTTCCTCCCGGATTTGTAGCATAGAGGAATGTGAGCGCCGGAGCCGCTACTACTCGCCCTTTCTCCGCCTCGCGCCGTATGCCCCTCCTTACTTCTCCACTAGCCCCTCGCCCTTTCTTTTCTCTCTCTCTCCTTTCTCTCAGGCTCGCCTTCTCGCTCCTTCACTCTCCTTTTTCCCCCTCTGCTTTTTGCGGAAAAAAGGGGGGGGAGAAAAAAGAAAGAAAGAAAAAGCCAAAGAAAAGGCGCAAATCATGCACAATATTGTCTTTTGCGGTTTATCTTCCTGGGGAGAAACTTTCACCTCCTCAGCCGGGCGGTGAGCGCGAGACTGATAGCAGCAATCATTCCTGCAGATAAATGAATTGAAAGGACGACACCGTCCCCCCCTTGATGAATGGGAGCTGGGGGAGGTGTCACGTGCTGCTGACGCGGGCGCCTATTGGTGTGCCCGCTCTCCCCCCGCCTGCAGCCGCCGCGCCAACGGAGGGCGCGCCGAGGCGCCGCGCGCCGTTCATTGGCCCGCCCGCCTCATCAATCCCAGGTATTGTAAAGCGCTTGACATCCCCTTTTGACAAACAGGGCTGCCAGGAGTAGCAACTTTTTTTTTTTAAGCCAAATTTTTCCCTCTTCTCATGGAAAAATTGTTTCGCCACGATTCCTTTTCCTTCTTGCAGTCATATACACTCTCTCTTTTTATCCCCCCCCTCCCATTCCCTCTCCTCCTACCATTCCTTCTCACTCTCTATTTCTATCTCTCTCATCTCTCTTTTTTCTCTATCTTGTCCTTCTTCAAACCTGCTCTTAGCTGAGCGATTTAGCTACCCGGGGCATCTCCGAGAGTAGGAAGTGGGGATGGGGCTGGTAAACACAGGCACTTCCAGAATGTCCCGATTCAGCAACTTTCTTTTCTTTCTTCTCCCTCTCCTCCCCAGCCCCTCCAAGGGCAGCAAAGGAGGCTTTTGTTATTTGCTCCTTTTGAAGTTTGCTTCCCTCTAGCCTCGTCCCCCTCCTGTTCATAATTTAAGATCTCGGTAGCACACGGGCACTTGGCTATCTATTTACAAGAAATGTGATTTCTCAGGGTAATCGGTTGCCTCATTTTCTCACTTTTATCAGATCGATAAGGCTTCCTGTGCTCTCCGCCACCCCCCAAAAAATAAGCACAGGTGGAAGAGAGCTCTTAACTTTCCAGGTTGTTGAGGCGGCATTTTTTGTGTGGGGGGCAAATTGGAAACATTGTTGCGGAGTTGGTGTGTTCTTTTTTCTTTCTCTCCAGTGTTATTCTTTTTTCTTCCTTTTCCCTAGTCTCCCTGGTCTGCCCCCCACTAACCCCCTCCCTCTGCACTCCTGTTCCCAACCGAGGCCCCTTTCATTCAGGTAAAACTGTAAATTTCCCAACGTGCCATTGTTCTTCAATACTGCCCAAAGCTCTCTAGAAATCCCCGAATACTTTTTTGGTATTTAAATCCCCGATAGATAGGACCAATGTAAATTTTGTGACATTCAAACCTTTTCTGGTTCACAAATCAGTCACCCTTGTCACAGTTATTGAAATTCCGCAACTCGCCACACCAGGACGGTGGAAAAAGCGGGCGCGGTCTTTGTTGCCGACCAGGCTTTTGATCGCCAGAGAAAATTTACTTACCTTCAGATGAGTGAGCAGAAAAAGAAATAACACTCCCTTTGATTTAGTTAGGAAAATGCAGACATTTGGATTCAGTGCAAACATACAACACTCGCTTGTTTTCGCGATGCGGCCCTCGATTAACCTGTCTTTGCCCAGCGCAAAGTCTATTCAACAACTGCGCGTAGTTGCTTTTTGTCCCGTCCACAAAGAGCCATTGACTATATATTAAAATGATTGTTGAAAGGTAGAGGAGTATGGCACTTAAAAGCAGGGGGAAAAAAATCCCTGTGACTCAATCAATTAAGGCGGGCAACATTTATGCATTTCAAAAAATGCACGCAGATGCGGGGGGTTGGGGGATGAAGGTTGCATTTCTCGCAGCTCTGTTTAAAACCCAACAGCCCGAGCCGGGCCGAGGGTTTAGCTGAAGCGTCTGCATATTCATTAGGTCTAATTATTTTCTAGTAAGGAAAACACAAAAAGCCAAGAGTCGGAATCCTTCAATTTGCCCTTTGTTTCTAACTTCATTTGGCTTCTTTGCAGCTGAATCAGAGCCCTAAACTCTTCTCAGACAAAGAAACCTCAACTCATCCTTTCACTGGCGGCCCCGTTGGGAAACTCACCAGTTCCCCAGCGAGAGGAAAATGAAAATGAATATTTTTTTGCCTAGTCGCCGGAGCTGGCCACACCGGCTGGAGGAAGGCAGGGTCAGTGTCGGCCTCTTCTTGCCTTTTTAATTTTCTGATCTTTTCATCGACTAGATTCTCGCTTGGTGTTGGCGGGCTGAACTGCCCTTTCCCTGGCTCTCTCGGCTCAAAACTCAACTTGTGTATCTGGGATGGTTTCCCGGTGTCTGAAGGGACCTGACCAGCATTTGTACTTATTGTGCTGGGAAACAGAAAATTGAGAAAGAAAAAAAAATCATATGTTCTGCTCCAGCAACAAGTCTGAGTATAGCAGCCCAGCATTCCCCGCCAACTTTGAGTGGAACCAGTATGGGGAACAGAGGAAAAGGGCTAGGGCTCAAGGGGTGGTTTTTCAAAACAAACAAACAAACAAAAACAAACAAAACAAAAACAACCCCACAAACAAACACCAAACTATTATAGGGTTTGTTCAAAAAGATGTATCAGAACTACTCAGTCTTCTCTGCTGTCTACAGAGGAAAGTTAATCTTGCCTCTACTGCAGTTTTAAAAACCTTATTTGCAAGGAGAAGTTTTCTCTAGAGGCTGTAGTGCTCTCACTAGGGAGAACAAATATTGAACCCACCTCGCCAGCCGTTCAAAAAAAAAAAAAAAAAAAAAAACCAAGGGAGGGGACCTGAGGGGGAATGGTCGCTGTTGGGAGGGGGAGAGGGAAAGTAATTCTTCAAAAAAGAAAAGTCAGTCTTCTCTCTCCAGTCCGTGGAAAATCCAAAGGGGACGTTGACAAGAGGGTATTTTTAGGAAACGCTTCCAAATATACAGGGTAAGAGTGAATGTGAGGGAAAAAAAAAAAAGTTGTGGGTTGTAGAAGTTATCAAGTGGGATTTGCGGCGCTCTCTGCAGGAAACGCAAGCGGCTCCAGTTCAAAGCCACATGCACCAACGTGACATATAAGCCATTAAAATATCATCCTGACGGCTCATTTCTGCTTCATCATACATTCCCTAACTGCTTCCCGAAAGCTGGGAAAGGAGAAATGAAGGATGACCGCCTCGCTGGAACCACAAAAGAGAGGCTTGGAGGGGTTTGTGGTCCCCCCTCTGCCACCCCAAAGTGATGTGCAGAAATGAGGAGATCCCGGCAACAGGTGGAACAGGGTAAGTGCCTGAGTCCAGGGGGCAGATAGACGGACCTGTACCGCCAGCAGCTGGGTAGCAAGCGCCCTTAGCGGGGCCAATGGCACCCAAACCCCACTGGGGAAAGAGGCCCACCTAGACTTTCTCCCCACCCCCTCCCTCATTAGCCCCCCAACCATAAGTATAGGCCCCACCCCAATGACACTGAGGGGAGGAGGGGGCCCTACCGCGGAGGGGCAGCGCTGGGGATGAGTCCATCTTTTCTTCCCAGGGAGGGGGTGGGCAAGGAGGACGAATGGGGCTCCCACTGGCACCCGGACCTAGAGCAGCTTCTTGCCCACCCGCCTATCCTCCCCTCCTTGTAAACTGCCTGGGTGCCCTATCGTGGGCACAAGAAGGGGAGTCGTGGAGGAGAGCTTCCTTTGCTCCAAGTGAGCGGGACCCTCGCCAGGAGAAGGGCCCTGCAGGCAGCTTCTCTCCCTGCTCCTGCGACGATGGAAGGGAGGGACTCGGCTTCCCCTTTCCAGGGTCAATGGAGCTAAGTTAGCCTGGCTGGCCGCAAGATGATGGGACTTCTCCGCCCCAACCTGACGGCAGATGCCGGCTGGGTCGGCGATGGGGCCGGGATCCTCGCCCTCGCGCATCCTGGTTCTGCCTCAGGAAGTTGACCGCTGGGATCCGCTCTCTGCGCGCGGCCGGCTATGGGTTTGGGATTTGGATTTCTTTCTTCCGAATGCGAACGAGGGCTATGACTAGCTCTCTGGGGGAGCAGGCCGCAGCAGCCTAGAATTCTGGACACTACCTTAGACATCTAGGGACACAGGAAATTAAGGACAAGTGAGGCGGGAACAGAGTTGGTCTGTGAAAGAAAGCTAGGACTGTCTCAAAGGGTTGACCGGGAAGTTTGGGGTTGATGAATGAGATGGGTTGTCCGTGGGGACAGCTGGAAGCCAGCGAGGTCTTGGGAATGGAAAAGGGGCATTGAGGGGTTTCACCTTGGCGGGCACTGTCTGCAAGAGATGCCCTTTGGATTCCAAGGTCACATTTCTACCCTTTTACGGCATCGTCGGCCTCAGAGCGACCCAAACGAGGCACCAACTTCCTTTCCTCTATCTAGCTGTGGTCAGGTGGGGGTGCGGGAGTGTTCAAAGGGAAGATTAAATGTCTTGGCTGATCCTTCTGGCAACTCACTAAGGTAGACTCTACTCTGGGCAAACGGAGGTCACCCAGCCTTCAGCCCAGAGCAGGGAAACCCAAGCTAATTCCTCTAGGGAACAGAAGAATGAGAAAAGGCCAGCACACAACCCAGCCTTGCTGCCCGACTTCCTGGGGCCGGACAGCGGGATGGAGGGAATTCTGAGAGATGCCGGGGCAGCTGGCAACAGCAGGCCGCCAGCAGAAGCCCGGTGTCTTTTGGGTTTCTGCTTGAGAGCTCCCAGGCTGGCTAAAGGGCTCCTGCTCTGCACCCACCCCGGGTGAGCTGTGGCGAAAAGGCGGGCATGCCTTTGCCTGTGCGCCTGTGGGTTAATCAGTGTGGAGCAGCATTGATGGCTCCGGGACTGAAATCTCTGGCTTGGGAAGTGGACTGTAGGTGACCTCTGACCTTGGACAGGCCTGCACTGTCTAGGGAGACCCCACAAGGTACAGCTTTGGTGTTCCCCCAAAGAAAAATGGTGCCTTTTGCGTGTACCCAGGGGCCCACATGCTTGGCTCTCCCCCAGAAAGATCAATTACCATTGTTGGCTGGCACTCCTTCCTCTTCTCAAGGTACAAGGAGGAAGGTAGATTCCAATAAGTCTCCAGGTTGTGCTCCTGACTCCTGAACAAGTGGCCCCAGGAGTGTGAGGAGACAAATCAGGAGCAGTCATTTGAGGAAAACCTCACCAGGCATTTTCAGAGCTTTTATATCTCTGGGTTGGTGGGAATCTTGGGTCCAGGGGCCCAGGGATTGCCCCATATTCTTTCATATCACCTTCAGTGAGATAACTGACTTGCTAAGTGGACTTAGAGTTTTAACCAAAGGAGACAATTTTTTACCCTGATTCCCTACACCAGTCTGGTAATGGAGCCACTACAGAGAAGCTTACAGTGCCAGTTGCCAGTCCAACATCCAGCCTCTGCATTTGTTGGCATGCTTGTGGGTTTGTAATGCACAAAAGACTGCCAAGATCTGGGGGTAGAAGTGACCCAGGCCTCTTAAGGGGAGAAGGGAGGGACTTGGGCAGCATTGTTGGTGGACTGGCCTCTCTAGGCAAACTCACACCCATTTCCCTCTGAGGCAAAAAAGTGAATTCTATTAGTTCCAACCAACCAGGACTTTTCCGTTGCCAGACATCCTGCCATGAGGAAATTTTAGAGCGGGTATGCCCAGCATGCCACCTTTCTGTAGGAATGTAAAGTTGGGCCTCCTTTCTTTCCTGATTTGTGCAGGAAGGAGCTTATTATTTGGGAGGGACAGAAGCCTTTTGGTTAGAAAGAATTGAAAATAAATAAAACCCTCTGGGAAAAGGTGAGTCTATCCCCTGCCCCCACCCCTCAGGCTTAGACCTAGAAAAGAAGGGAGATGGAAGGGTGAAAACACACAAGCTAGTTCAAACCCAGATTGGGGGTTGAGGGAGAGAGAAAGAGATCTTTGAGCATAGAGAATTGGAAAGGCTTTGAGATAGCAGAGCCCCATTTGGATTTGGCCTGTGGTTCAACAAGTTAAACAATCGCTTGTTCTGTGGGCTGGAGTGTCAAGACAGGCAGACGTCCTCATTGACAGAGGGCGTGCTGTGTTTGTCCAGCCTGAGACCTTTTCAATGACTGTTTGTCTTTCTAGGCCAAGCGAGGGTTGGGGCTCGGTGGATCGACTCTGTTTGGCTGCTCCACTGTCTTTAGCGTTGCCTAACAGATGCAAAGGTCCTCAGGATGGGTTTCAGGCTTTAAGATGGCCAAAGCCTTGGTAGCATTACCACAAAGTGAATTTGATAAGGGATGCAAATATAACAGAGGGTTGGGAGGTATTTCTGACATTATTAACTAAGAAATGGAGACAACTAGGACCAAATGATAGAAATTATACTTTTTTCCTTATTATGGTGAATTTTATATTAACTTCAAAAAATCAGCCAATGATAATTTCCAAATGGGTTTGGAGGTGGAAGTCATATGACGGTAAATGTTCCCATATCACTATGGGCAAAATGTACAAATTTACAAGGAAATTTCTCTCTTCTTAATTCCAATACTTGTACTTCAGTTATTAACCTGATGTCCCAGAGGACACACAGCCGTCCCCATTACATTTCACTAAATTCAGAAAACTTAAAGAAAATAATGGGAATTTCTCATAGAATAAATTTAAACTCTAGAAGTCAGAGATGTTTGAAGGCTGCCTTGTGCTTAAATTCTGTCTACAAGGGAAATCAACAAATGAGTTACATCAGAGAAATATCTAGTAGGGAAAAGATTTTTAATATTTTTTAATCACAAAGGCTATGTCATTTTGCAATAAATATGGGTAGTTCCCAGCAGAATCCTCTTCTTTCACTTTTAAATTTGAAAATGGTCTATGAAAGACTGGAAAGACTCTTCAGACCAACTCTGATACGTTCTGGCCTCACAATCTTGCCATGCAAACATGTATAAAATTGTTTGACTAGTGGCGGTCCCTTTTTTCTTCCCAAACAGGTTCAAAGTCAGAAAATGAGATACAAGACTTCCTTGGTGATGAGGAAAAGATTACGGCTTTACCGAAACTCTCTGAAAGAGTCTAGTAAGTCAAAATCTTTTTTGGAATATTGATTTGTTTAAGTTTATTTTTTTAAGTGGGAAGTTTTGTTTTGTCTTTTGGTTATGTTGGGTTGTGAGCTTGGAGGTGTTTCTTGAGTTCCAGTGAACTGAGAACAACACCTTGGTGTTTGATGCATTTGCACACAAATCAGCTACACAACATCCCACCAGCAGCCAGCTAATCCCCCTCAATGCCTACTCATCTGGACATTCTAGAATTAATATTTGACGACTCTCTCATTGAAACAACAACCCCTGACCTTCTGTAGTTCCACTGTCACATTATTCTATGACATATTCATCTTGGATTCATTTCCAGACGATTTGATTGGAATGAGGTTTGACATGTATTGGCTTCCATGAAAGGAGCAGACTTTGATCTTGGTGATGGGGTTTACATGATATGCATCATCTTTACCAGGGACACCAGCCTTCTGCAATGTGGCGGCAACTATGTTCCCACAATGTGGTGTCTGAACAGGGAGTGACTGACAGCTGCTCTGTCAGGAATACCTTCATTGTGAAGAATTTAATTTAATATTCCATTTAGAATAAGCATATGATTTAGGGTTGGGTGTTTTCCCTTCCAGGCGCTTCTAGTTTCCTTCATTTCATTCAACTACACCACCAGCTGATGGTTGCCTCCAAGGTATTCCCTTCTTGGAAGGAAAAGCAACCTTTTTAACAAAAGTTAAATGGACAACTCAGGAAATGGCTTTCTTCTATTATTTTGGGATAATTTGATGGCAGAATTCTCAAGAGATATGTGCTTATTATGTAAATTCAGTTGTTTTAATTCCTCTGTGCTGTTCTGGAAGATCCTTTGACCATGTTTCTTAATCTCTTTTTTTTAAGATTTTATTTATTTATTTGACAGAGAGAGAGATCACAAGTAGGCAGAGAAGCAGGCAAAGAGAGAGGGGGAAGTAGGCTCTCTGCCGAGCAGAGAGCCTGACAAGGGGCTCCCTCCCAGCACCCTGAGACCATGACCTGAGCTGAAGGCAGAGGCTTAACCCACTGAGCCACCCAGGCATCCCCCATGTTTCTTAATCTTTTGTCAAAAGATATTTAGCAGAACCTTTGCTTGGAAATTAAATTTTATCCAAATATATTTTTTTTCATACTTAGTTCCATTAATGATGGTTAAAACCCAAACTTTCATAGCAGAGGAGAGGAATAGCTTCCTTTATCTCCAAAATCTTAGATCTCATCTCCTTTGTACAATTTGGGCTAGGACATACGGTGGGCTCCTGGGTCTTAAGTTATTTATTTATTTTTCATAAGACTAGAGACAACGTCTCACTGCAGGAATCTAAAGTCTGTCTGCTAATAGCCTATAAAAAGACTTGTCCCTTGTTTTGGTGATAACCTGGCTAGAAACAGGGAAGAAAGGACTGAACAAGTGACAGCAGATCTAGACGCAGAACATTCAGACAAAAAAGGCTTGCTCTTGGCCAGGCTCTGTGCAGTGGCCATCAGCTCCTGGGATCCTGCTCAAAGCATAACCTGCAACAGATAATCATCATTTAGCATTTCTTAAAATATCAAAGTAGAAAAATAGCCCAGCTATTGATCTGAAACATCCCCTATTTCTTTCCTTCCAAAGGAGAGAGGTCAGACATTCCCTATTGAAGTCAGTAATGGAAGGAGCTCTGGCAGATGGTAGGGCCACCAAATGTCATATTTCTATACAACAGGCTCCCCAAATCACTTTGACCAGGCTGAGGTGAACAAAGGTGCTTAGGGCAGGATTCTGGACACTGGATGGGTATTTGGTGTGTGGTGGTGGAACTGGTTCCAGAGAGGCCCCTACAAAAGCCTCCAGTGCTTCTTCGCCTTCTGCTGAAGATCTCTGGGCTGCGGAATATGATGTCTCTTTTTTTCTGCACATCAACCAGGAAAGTGAACTCAACAATGCTGTAACCCCCAGCATGGTTAGAAATAGAATGCTCCAGCCAAGCATTTGGTACTGGGAGTCAAGGTGGTGAGATAACTTTCTGGAAGAGAGGAACACCGCTCTTCAGCTTGCCTTATCAAGTCAATGAAACCTGGACTCTTTCTCAGCTGGCACTGGAAGACTTAAACAGCTCTGAAAACTAAAATGTTTCTCCCTGCCATCAGTTCCCCACCTGTCATCTACAGTTACCTGAATACTGCTTTAGAGCTTATTTCAGAGATATGCCTTGAAGATCCTTATGTAATTACCCTGAATTCCCTGTCTATAAATGCTAGTAGGAAAAATGGGTTTGTTTTTTCTCCATGTCTCTGTCCCTGGGAAAATGTTCCTCTGGGGGAATTCCTGGCCCCATTTCTGTATTTAGCCAACGTGTGAACCATCCCTCCAAGGAATTTGTAAGGACCTTTTTTTGTAGTGACCTGCAGGTCTAGTAATCTCTGGCTACTCAAGAAGTATCTACCCTGGATGGGTCCATATGTTTTTAGTGCTTCAAGAGAATGCTGCATCTGGGAAGGAGCTCTATGGGGCCAGGTTACTGTCAGTGAATTTGGCTGAATCAGACCTACCTGCCCTTTCACTGTTGGCACAAAAAGCCACACACATGTTCAAAGTTTTCCAAGGGTAAAGTTAGTATGAGTACGCAGCATACTAACACTCTACAAGTATAAAACCTCTGCTTCTTATCCCCAGAGTCTACAAAAACAGTGCTTAGAATTCAGGGGTCCACAAACTTGGAAGGGGAAAATTGTATCTTTATTTTCACCACCTTCTAATAGGATAGTTACAGCTTTTTTTTTCTTCTAACACATGTGTTGTTAACAAAAACAGGACTATTAGAGTTCACGGGCATCGCAAGGCTTCCAAAATTGTCCATGGACTAAAACAACCTAAATACCCCTGTTCTCTGCTGTTATTCAAAGCTTTTGATGCAGGTGAAGTCACAGTATATATATTAAGGGATCAATTTTTGTGCAAATCAGAGATTTAATGAAAATAAAAGTGGTTAATGAGTTTGATAAACATCCTAAACAGTAGGTTGCAGATCATGGAGGTTCAGGTGGAAAAGAAAATATTTTTATTGCTGGACTACTGCTGAAGTATCCCTGCACTTAGGCCTGAATGCTACAGGAGAAGCTGACTAAGCTCTATGTTGAGAGATGGTTAGGAGAAACAGCTGGACAAGGGATCCCAGGGAAGAGAACACTCCTTTTGGGTTTGGGGGGTTTCTATTATTTTTCTGGTTTTTTTTCGGGGGGGTGTTGTGTTGGCTTGTTCATTTGTCCTTAGAAGGCCTTCATGAGTTCAGCCCAGACTTGCCTAGACAGCTGCAACATTCAGCAGATATCTGAGTTGGGGGGAGCCTTGAAATCACTCTGAGACCCAGCCTGACCATCATGTTGAGGAAGGAAAAACAAGAGAGGGGACAAGAGAGGAGGCTTCTGTGAACAGAAGGGTAAATTCCAGAAAGTGAGAGTATGGGAAAAGGTAAAAGCCGGGAAGGAGACAAGTCCTCAAAGTCTAGTCTCAACACCAAGTAGAAGTCCTCTGTTTCCAGAGCAGAAGGAATTTGGCGGTAAAAAGCACTCTTTCAACATTTTCTTCTTTCTTCTCTTCTCTTTTCTTCCCATCCCTTCCCTTCCCTCTTCTTTCTTTCTTTCTGTGTTTTGTTTTGTTTTGTTTTAATGCTAAGGCATCATCTATTGGTTGCATTGCATAAACTCTTCCAGAGGGCCAGAGGAGCAGAAAGACCTGGCCTGGTCAAAGCGGAGGGAAAATGTGGAAGTTAATCCCTCCCTAAGATGGGATCCGGAGCAGAGAACAAAACATTAAATGAAGAAAGTCTCAAAGAATCCGCCAACCATTATAAATAAGTTAACTATTTTTTAAAGATTATATTTATTTGGCAGAGAGAGACAGTGAGAGAGGGAGCACAAGCAGGGGGATTAGGAGAGGGAGAAGCAGGCCTCCCACCAAGCAAGGAGCTCCATGGCGGCTCCATCCCAGGATCCCAGGATCAGGACCCTAGCCAAAGGCAGATTCTTAACGACTGAGCCACCCAGGTGCCCCTAAGTTAATTATTTTTAAAAATTTAAAAGAAACCCCCTTTACTAACTAGGAAACGTGTAAGAATAGTTCTTAGTGCTGGGGATGGGTGGGACAGCTCAATCAACTCCGAGTCAGACCTCCTTGCAATCTGTCCAAACTTCTAACATCTGCTAGGGATACAGGGTCTTTTACTCAATCCTTAAAACTTCTCTTAAAAATCCAAGCCTTTCTTTTCTCTGGAGTCGCTTTCTATGGCCTCTAGGGAAGCCCAAGTACTTAAGTTGGCATTTTTGGCTACAGAGAGCAAGGCAGGCAACAGAGCGAGCAGCCCTTTAAATCGCCAAGCTGTGCAGCCGGCCCTAGCCAGTCCGCGGCGCAAACAAAGGACACTCCCCCCTGTTCAAGCCTTGCTAGACCAGGCCAAAACTGAAAGGGTTTTTTTTTTTTTTTTTTTTTTTGGTTTTTGGTTTGTTTTCCCCGTTGGCCAATCCCCACCCCCAAACCGTGGACCTTCAGCCTTGGAAGGCGTCGCGTGAGAACAGGCCGTGGGTCCGCAGTCCCTTGCACAGCCTGGGCGGGAAACTAGGCGTCCACTCTTAGAGCCCTGAAGGCTAGCGAGGAGAGAGGCAGAGACTCCGGCCGCAGGCAACAAGTGGTGAGAGCTGAAACTGGAAGTGATCCCCAGGGTCCTTTCCCAAAGGCTCCATTTGGCGGCAGGGTACAGAACTCAAGACCGCAAACTGACTGGGGAGACCACCGGGTTAGGGAGGACCTGTTTCTCCTTGCAGCATGCCCCTCGCCTTTGTTTCTTTGGTCACCCGGTCCGCGAGACGAAGGGATTTGTGGCGAAGAGGATTCTTAGCTCCCTTAAGAGGGTAGCGTCTTGAGAGGTAGTGGGTTCGAGGCCTGCATCTCCCAGATTATCACTGCCTCAGGCCCACTCTGGCTTGAGTCTGGGCGGGATTCTTGGGCTGGTACTTGCGAGGAGCTGGCAAGGCCAACTGGAAAGAATAGAGTCAGGAGGAGGGAAAGTGGAGAAAGAATAAAGAATCCAAGGAAATGAGCGAGAGAGAGAGAAATGAAGGACACAATAAATTTCGGCGAAAGCGAGAAAATAAAGCTCAAAGGCTGCTAGGCTAGGAGTTCGTCTGCTCCCGGTGGCATAGTCTGCAGACCCTGGAAACAGGCCCCCTCCTCCTCGGGCTCCTGGGACAAACTGATGAAGCAGGCCTCCACCCTCGCGCGCCCTGAGCTGCCCTTGAGCGCCGGTAGGGCTGGATCTGCCCGTCTAATAGCCCGAGTACTTTACGTACAGCGCAACACCCCCTCCCTAAAGTCGTGGTGAAAGAAGGCAGAACCCAGCCCCGCTCACTTCCAGGAGCAGTGAGGCAGAGCAGATCTACTCAGCTTTCGAGAAAGGAGGGGGAGGGGGCTCAAGAGGAGAGAAAAGAATCCGTGCCCGGGTCAGAGCGCATGAGCAGTAGAAGCAAGAAATGCTGGGGGTAGGGTGGGGTGAGGTGGAGATGCTCGGGAGCTGGAGTGAGCGAGAGAGGGAGGGAAAGAGAAAAAGAGAGAGAGAAGGAGGGAGGGAGAGGGAGAGAGAGAGAGAGAGAGAGAGAGTGTGTGTGTGTGTGTGTGTGTGTGTGTGTATCCGCGTGTGGCAGGACCTGTCATTGCTGACGTCGGGCCGGGCTGCGGGCCAATAGGCGACCTAGGTGATTGTTCCTCTCCGCGGGCCCGGGCCGTGGCCCGGAATCTCTATTCACTTCCTCACCCATCCCGCTGCTACCTCTGTAGTGTACTGGATTTCAAATAGGCATTAAAGACCACGGGGAATGGGTGGGGGACACAACCCGAAACTTGAGGGGAGGGAAAAAAAAAACTTTGCATAAGTTTCTTTGTGGTTGTTCTTTCCTCTCCCCGCTGTCAGGTGACTGGTGTGAACCGCCTGACCTAAGGGAGCTCTGGGGAGCCCGGGACGGGATATAGCAGGCCGCGCTTTCCCAGCCGAACTAGGCACTGAAATTAGTATATATGAACCGGAGGCTTCCGCACCACCACCACCTAAAACATCACCATTTGCCTCACGTTCATTCCCCCGCAGGGCTCCGCGACCCCGATCGCCCCAGGGAGTTGGCTGCCAAAGCACGCTTGGGGCTCAGGTCGGACCCCTCTGGAGCAGAGCCCGGGGCCCCCCAGAAACCCACACACTGAGCCATGCGCACCCTACTGCCCCTTCCACCTGCCCCGCAGCCTCCATCCTTCTCTGGCTCATGGAACGGCAGGGGGCTCTACCGAACTGCGGCCCAGCCGGTCCACAGCGGAGGCGCTTGGCCTCTCGCTGTCCACTCCGTTCGCTGCCGCCTCTGTTTGGCTCCCGATCCCGGTGCTGACGGCAGAGGCCGTAGTGTGGCTGGGCTGGGCCTGCCCCCCGGGGCCTGGTGGAATGCTCAGCCCACGCCGCCCGTTCTCACGAGCGCTATTTGTCTCGACAACAGGTAGCAGCTCCGGACATCATGGCCCCCAGCTTGCTGCCACCTCCAGCCCCTCGGTGTTCCAGGGCCTTCAAGAGCAGCCGCCCCAGGCCTCCCCCAGCAGCACTTTGAACGGACTCCTGCGTCTGGGGTTCCCTGGAGACATGTACGCGCGACCCGAGCCCTTTGCGCCAGGGCCGGTGGCCCGCAGCGACGCCCTGGCAGCTGCCGCGGCCCTGCACAGCTACGGGGGCATGAACCTGACCGTGAACCTCGCCGCGCCCCACGGTCCCGGAGCCTTCTTCCGCTACATGCGCCAGCCGATCAAACAGGAGCTCATCTGCAAGTGGCTGGCAGCGGATAGCCCCGCGCCCCCGCGCCTCTGCTCCAAAACTTTCAGCACCATGCACGAGCTGGTCACGCACGTCACGGTGGAACACGTCGGCGGCCCGGAGCAGGCCAACCACATCTGCTTCTGGGAGGAGTGTCCACGCCAGGGCAAGCCCTTTAAAGCCAAATACAAACTTGTAAATCACATCCGCGTGCACACGGGCGAGAAACCCTTCCCCTGTCCTTTCCCGGGGTGTGGGAAGGTCTTTGCTAGATCAGAAAATCTCAAAATACACAAAAGAACTCACACAGGTCAGTATTCGGCACTGTCTGTCTCCTGCGGACCCTCTGGGGAAGCAGGCGGCCTCTTCTGGGCCCTCGGGGCTGGATTTCCTCAAGTTCCATCTGGGAGGAGGGGGGATATCTTGGTGTTCCATGAGCCAAGTTCATAAAATATTAATTATGCCCTTCTATTAGAATCACAGAAGTTTCCTGAGGCTGTGTGTGGGGAGGACAGTGCAGGATTTTTGCTCTTGGGGAGCGGGCAAGTGTGAACGTGGTTGGGTCTCTGTGTGTGTGCAAGTGTGTGTTCCCTACCATGGAGTTTGATTTTTCAGGTTTTAAAATGGTACTGTTCCTCAAAGTCGTAAAGACATCGAACCAATTTAATTTTCCTGATCTATTTCTAATCCCATCGAAGGTACTCTTCATGGGGTGGCTGACCACCACCTGAACTGAGGGGTCACGAGGCCGTTGGTGCCTTTAAGATTTAGGGTCTCATGGGCTAACTTTGCCCCCATTTTGGAGCCTTGGTGACCTGACACTTGGGACATTTGACAAACCTTTTTGCTTCAGCAGAGATCCAAGGAGACTCATCTGCCTTAAATGTCATTTACTGAGCTGTTAAGTGAAATGGGGACATGTGTCAACTGCATCTGTTAGTTCTAGTTAAAAGAAAGAAAAGGAGCCTGCTCAGGAGCAAGCAAAGTTGAACTCCTCTGGCCAGAAGCATCTCTAATTAATGCAATTGCAAGGAGAAAGTTTTTCACACTTCCCAGAACAGCCTGTGAAGTTACATTAATTAGTTTAGCAGGCAACGTTGTACTCTCCCTAGCTAGGGTTTTCCTCACCCAAACTCTCTGGAAGTTTAAGAAATCTACAGCTCCCCTCCTCTATTTTGGGGGTAGGAGAAGGGGACTAGTGGGGAGAGAAGACGATAAAATAAGTTTCAGGTTGGTGCCCCACTTCTCTTACTCCCTTGGAGCTCTACCTTATTCACCTCTATTCTTGGTGGAAATATCGGCAAGTATTAGTTGAAGGACTCCCCCAGGCTGGCACAGCTGGGGAAAGAAATTTGCAAAGCCCGCTTTCTCTCCCAAACCTTGCATCTCAGGGAAGGTTCCTGGCCATGACACTGGCACAGGCGGAATCCAGACCAAAGTTCACTCTTAGTCTCCTACTTTAATTACATAGCATATCTAGAAATGTACAGTTTTCCCGAACTGTTTCCAGTATCCTTCCCCCCCCCAGGCGCGCAAGCATTTGTTCCCCCTTCCCAAACTCCGAGTTTTATCCCGGGGGAGGGGAGAAGTGAGGCCCCATCACCCCCCACAGGCTCGCTACTCCAGGAGCTGACGGGCCGTACTGCGAAGATAGACACCCAGTCCTGAGCCAGAGAAGGAACTCATTTTTAATGACAGGGTTTTTAAAAACAAACAAACTTTTACTGCTCTTTGCCGGCCTACTGTTTGAAGTCCATGAAGCAGAAAATGGTTAAATTCTTAGTGCAATCGACCTACAGCAGAGAAGCAAGTTCAGTGCGCCTGGGCTGGCTCAGGTTTGCGTCTATTCAGGACAGAATTCTAAGTGCGTCCTTTCCAGTGGCAGTCCTGATTCATTATCGCTGGAGTTAAAAAAAAAAAAAAATCTACTGAGCCTTGCCTGCTCCGGCGTTTCCTTCAAACCCCCCTCCGAAGTAATGAAAAAAGAGAGAGAGAGAAGAGAAACAAAAAACAAAATGTTTCTCAAATGGCAATAGACCTCACTACAAATTATTCATGAAGACAGTTCTCGATTCAACAGGAAAATAATTGCCTTTTCAAATATTAATGACGTTTCATTTCCTCGAGTCGCGGAAGCGGCGAACAGGAGCTGATTTCTCAAGAGTTGAGATTCTCCCGGATCTGAATCCCGGGCCTGGCTTCGGAAGCAGCTGCCCCAAGCCCATGCCGAAAGGTTTCACTTTGTGGCGGTCACAGCAATCCCGGAACAATGGTGCCGCCGCGAGGGAGATGCGTGCCAGCCGCCGCGCTCCAGCCGGAACCAGCCGCCTGCCCCCCTTTCGGGGGCCCTCAGCTGGGGGATTGCCCCACCTTCCTAGGCAGTCTATAGAGAGAGGCAGGGCTGGGCATCCAAGGTAGAGAAGAGTCTGCTCCAGGACACAGACGCTCGGTAACCTGGCCCAGCCACAAGTGCGAGAAAATGGCGCTAGCGGAACTGCGGCGCAGCTTGGGAACTTTGTCAGGCGGGCTTGGCGCAGGGCCGGGGAGGAGGCCTCTCCAGGCGGCTGAGCCTCAGGGAGGAGACTCCGGACCTTTCAAGACTTAACCCGGGGCTAAGGTTGAGGCCGCTCGGGACCCGCTGCAGGGCCCTATCCCAACCCTGCCTCTCCACATCTACCCACCCACCCATCCAGGGCGCAGCGCCCAGATCTGGTGGGAAGGGAGGGGGCGGGATGCAGTGTATTGGGGGTGGGAGTGGGGGCGCGTAGTTAGGCAAGGAGTCCAGGGAACTGCAGCTGGGGAGAGGCCGGGAGGGCACGGGGCAGGGGGCGCGGCCTCACCTGGTATCCCTTGGGCCTCCGAACTTCCAAGCTGCTCGAAACACCTTCAGTGCCCTGTTTTTTCCCTAGGCTCCTCGTCTGGGATGAAATCTTTGTTTCTGTTTTACATGAATGTCCAACGAGGTGCCCACAAATGGGATAAGTGTGTGTAGGAATATTTGGGGGGGGGGGCAAACAACCTCAAATTCTATTCCTCCTCTGTGTTCTCAGCAAATCTTGTTTTCTTTTGCAGGCCCTGAACTGCTTGGTTCTTGTAAGTGATTTTAGAAAGAAAAGAAGGAAGGGAGAAAGCAAAGTTTTAGTTTTGCAGATGCCAAAAGGGATCAGAGGAGAGAAAACAAGGGGGCAAATAGGGACATTGATGTATTCTCCATCTTTCTCGGTTTTGTTTTTAATAAAATGGTACCGGTGTGCCGAGAAATGGCACAGGCCAGCACCGCCCAGCGTTCCACTGTACTAGCAGTACTCCCGCAGGGTCAGGAGGCAGCGATCGGTCGGTGCCAGAACCCTGGGCTCACAATCCGCAGCTGCATGGAGGCGAGGGTTGTGCGCAAACCTTTGACTCCGCCTGAGCTTCAGCCTGGCTCAGCACTAAGGTCTTTGTTCAAACCTGCCCCAAAGCACCCGTCTTTCCTGGAAGCGGCGGGAGAAGCGACCACAAAGGCAACAGTCCTCCAGCCATGCATCTCTTTCTTAGCCAGACGCTTGGTAGCCTTTCTCTCAATCTAGAGCGCCCAGTGGCATCCATTTGTTTAAGACGCCTAGATACTTCCTCCCCACCTTTCCACAGCATCTGCAGCTCCAGCAGGAACCTGGGCTTCCAGGTTCTTGGGGTCTTTTCCACCCCTACATTCCAGCGAATCCTGCCGCCGGTGAGCTCCAGGATTGGGGCTCGGTCCTCGGCGAATATTTCCACCCTAACGCGCGCTCGCGCCTTCCCGCGGCTCTACAGGGGATCGCACCGCGGATCCGAGCCCCAGGCGGGTCTACCCTGGCTGGCCGCCTGTCTTCCTGGCCTGGTCTTATCTCAGCAGCTGCGCTCATCCGGAAACCGCCGAGCTCAAGAGTACGATAACGCGAGAGGCCTCGGATCCCGCTTGGCCCAGGGAAACCCTGCAGCGCCCGCCTCTCAGCTCAGACCTGCTAGGCCCGACCGCCAGGCGTGGGTGGTCTGGGGAGGCTATTCGACCTCGCAAGTTATTTTGGACTGGGAGAGCCGGCTGCCCGCGGCAGTGTCTCCGGGAGGCCGCCGGAGCTGCGTAATAAAATATTATTGCCGGCGCGCGTAACTGGAGGGATTCCGGACGGTTTAGGCAAGATTTGAAGAATGCTGCTAAATGTTTGCCCTCAGGGGGTAGAAGGGAAGGGGGAGGGGGCTCCATTTCCCGTAAAAATCGCGTCTGAAGTGAATCATTGCTCAGAATACCTTTCCCTGCAGCACGAATCCACATTATGCATATGCCGTATGCATGGGCTGCGCATCTTTAAATTATTCCATCGCCTTGGCGTTTGCACAAAACCTACTTTAGGAAACAGACTGGGCCATGGTGGGGTGTGCGCGAGGTGAACCGCTGGATGGTGTGGGGGGGGGGGGGGGGAGAAACGTTTGGCTAGAACCAGCAACTTTAAGCCGATGCTAGCTCCTCAGTCAACTTACTTCGGGCAAAGGTACTTCTTGGCCCCGGGTGGGGAAATTGGGAGGAAAACAACCGGAGTGGATCCCGATGGAAACTCGACAAAGATGGAGTCTTTGTCGCTCCTCCTCCTCTGTACCCTCCCCCATCACCCCCCGGCCCAGGCGGGAGAGGGGGAGGGGTGGCGGCATGCTGGAAGAAGCTCGGTGCGCGTTATGAGCGGGAGAAGGGGGTGCTGGTCCTGAGAGGCGAAAAGGAAAGAGGTTTCTGAAAATCTTCAGTGGGTCTTTTCTAAAAAAATGAAAGAGAAATTGAGAAGGGTGGTGAGGCCGGGCCGGGGCCACGCCCCACGCAAGCTAATGTCTCTGCCTTGCCTCCACCAGGGGAGAAGCCCTTCAGGTGCGAATTCGAGGGCTGCGAGCGGCGCTTCGCCAACAGCAGCGACCGTAAGAAGCACTCGCACGTGCACACGAGCGACAAGCCATACACGTGCAAAGTGCGCGGCTGCGACAAGTGCTACACGCACCCCAGCTCTCTGCGTAAGCACATGAAGGTGCACGGGCGCTCACCGCCGCCGCCTAGCTCTGGCTACGATTCGGCCACGCCGTCTGCCCTCGTGTCGCCCTCGTCGGACTTCGGCCGCGAGCCCCCGGTGGCCTCCTCGGCGGCGGTGGTGGCGCGTGGCGCCGAACTAAGCGAATGGTAGGTGTGTCAGGGCGCTGGCCCCGCCGCAGATGCCCCCGGCGCGCCCCCAAGCCCCCAGCCACCACCTGGCCCAGTCGCCGCCACCGCCTCCGGTATTAGGGCTGCTGCTGTGGTTGCCGCTTCTGGTACAAGGACTGCTAGTCTAGGCGGAGTTACTGAGGGTGAGAAAGGAAGAAAGGAAGGGAAGGAGGGAGAAAGGAAGGTAACCACTAAAGGTTGTTAGAGTTCGTATAGGGTATTGATATAATGTCCGTTATTTTAAAATATAAATATGGTTCCCATATTTATTCCACAGTCACACCCGGCACCTTCCACCCACTCACACAGACACCCTCGAGACTGGGTGGCGTGACCCCAGTGTTCGCGTTAGAGAAAATACAGAAAGATACAGGGAGAAGGGGGAAAAGACACTTTAGAAGAATTTATGTGCAAACTTGGCAGCTGCAGGCGGTGAAATTAAGATCACAAAGTCCTCTCCTGGTTCACAGAATGAGAAATGTTTTGCTCAAGGCCTGGGTGGCTCGGATTGCCACTCCTACTCTCTTCCCAGCCCCCATTCGGAGTCTCCAAAGTTGCAATTGCAGAAGGTGGCAGAGCGAATTCTAAGCCCCTATCTTGCCTATTTCCTTTTACTTTTGCCTCCCTACATTTCCTCCCTCCTTCAGCTATTGAAACAAAAACGCACAAGTTACAGATCCCAATTTTTCCAACTACATATACAAAGGAGATCAAAGGGAGAGGGGTTTAAGCACCTAGCCCTGGGCATCATGTGCCACTCTCCCACAGAATGGCTGAAGCACACAAATTTATCTATCTGCCTGTCTGTCTGCCCCCTATCCATTTTATACTTGGGGTAGGGTGTGAGGCCTAACAACAGAAAATGCAGACAAAAGAGTGCTAGAGGGGCTTTTGGATTCAGTACTCTGAAGACTCCGGGGACCAATCACCCTCTCCCCATAACACCCCCCCCCCTTGTAGAGGTGCTGCCTGTGGAATACTGTGGGTGCTTGGCGCTGGGGGTGCAGAGTGGGCCAATGACATCACTGAGCCAAGGCCTCCACAGTGAAGGGATTTGGCCTTGACAACAGTGTCTGGATAAATCACACCCCCCAAAAAAAAAAAACAAAACCCTCACAATTGTTGGTCATCTTATTTTTAAAAAGCTGTGCATGTGGTAGGGAGTAGACAAGAGATGCGCTGCAATGATAAATATTTTAAAGGTAAACATCCAATGGATCTAGATCGAATGTGTATTCTATACACTGGGTACCAAGTCCCCAGATAAAGAACCAGATGTTGGTGGCAGGGGAGAGGAAAGTCTTTGCAATTGTTGCCCAGCAGGGGAGAAATCAGGGCCTGTTTCCCAGTCTACCACCCTCTGCAGGGAGGATGGGGCTACCCTAAATCCTTGCTCACATGAGGGAGGAGGGTAGAAAGAAAAAGAAGGGTGGAAAAAGCTTTGGTAGCCCTATCCCGATCCCTTAAGAATTTAGACATAGGTAGAGCAGTGGTAGTCCCACCTAGGGGGAGCCGCCCAGACTGCCCAACAAACAAGTCCTGGTCCTGCCACTCTGCTGGGTTTTCTTCTACACTCTTCTCTTCAGACACTATTAGACAATTTTCACTCCTGCCCTGCAGCCCCACTTTCATCAGATAAATGATGTCCTAACTGTAGTGGGATTGTTTTCATTATCCCTAATAAAAACCAGAATATTCGAAATATATCCTTAACGAATCCATTCTTGTGGAAGTGGTACTACAATCCCCTCCCCCATCCCCCTTACCCATACAATAGAGTCCAGAGGCCGCCTGGCCAAGGGCCGGCGGTCTGCGGCAAACAACTCGTTCCCATCGGGAACAACTCGTTCCCATCAGGAAACCGCCCCACCACCAAGGTGCAGAGGGCATCTGAAGAACTTGCTTCTTCTGACGTTAAAAAATTCTCCCCTCTCCAAATAGGATTCATTTATTTCTCTTCTATTTCTAGACCGCAGTTTGCCTTCTACTCCAATCCAAAATAGTGAAATAAAATAAAAATGCTTGGTCGGCCACTAATAGCCTTTAATTTTTCATTTGCTTGTTACAGATGTCCACCGCGTTGCTCGCAAGGTAATCTCGCCCAACGCAGCTGAGCGCCCGCATCTAGCGCCTGCTACATCAAAGGGTCCGCGCACAAAGCAATGTTTCTTCGCCACGGTGCATCTTCATGGTAAGTTAGGATTTCTATGGCAATGGGCAAGTTGCACTGAAATCCTGAAAGGCCGAGCCTGGAGCCCGTCCAGGCTTTTCATTAAGGACATAATATTTACGTCTAACAGGCCTTTTTTCTTGTGTATACAAGTATATATTTTTGTTTGACGCGGACTAAATCATTTTCATTTAATTTCCGGTAAACAAAACCCACGCGAATGGGCACTTGTTCCCGATCATAATAAAAATGGATAATAATGTGAGGGAAGAAAAGGGCCGCTTGAATCGCCGCTCAGCCCCCTTTGTTTCTGCTTTCTGCGGTGATCAGAGGGCGCATTTGGGTTTGATGGCGAGTTTCTAAAGGCGAGGAAATGGTTTGTAAGAGGGGAAAGAAAAGGAGAAAGGTCTAATCAAGCTCGGGTTGTTCAAAGAGTCGGGTTTTGGGGTTGAAAGTGTGAGTTTGACGGTGCATCAGCATGCCGCGTTAGGCTCGCCATGGAAATGCGCGCGGGGAGCGGCCGCTTCAAAGGCGGCACACTTCACTGCAGACACTCTATTAAGATACATTTGCGCTGACCTTTGCTTTCACGCCATTTAATACTGTCACTGCGTTCTCCAGTATATACTTCCTCTTTGGGACCAGCCTTGCCCGCGTTTAGGGGTTCACCCCACACTTCTGTGGGGAAGGGTCGCTTCGGTGCTAGGGACGCCTTCAGGAAAGGGAGGAGCCGGACTCCGTACACCTTGACTGCGCCCCAAAGAAGCTCCAGGGTCAAGAGTAAATAACTTCAGGGCAATCTCAGAAGCTTAACAAATGAGCATCCCCAGCTCGATTTTGTGCAAAGCGCCCCTCCCGCAACTTGAGCAGGGTGGAGGCCTGAATTTGAAAGGCACTTGTGGAGGGGGCTCCTCCCTCTGGACTCTGGATGAGGTCGGTGGTGGAGTTCAGACTGTGCCTTTGGGACATTTCCACTCTGGCCCCCAGAACAGCCCATTCTGCCCCTCCATCCCGGAAATCTCTTGCAGCCCCTGCCCCACACTTGTTTCTCCCTAGCGCGGGGTAGAGGATACCCATCAGGCCTACTCTGGCCCTGGGCATGAACTCAAGAGCCCAAGGCCAAGGGAATAGGGAAGATGGCAGGAAAGTTAGAAGTCCATGTTCCCTTAATTGTCTTGTTGTTTATTTTATCCAAGTACCCCAGTGAATAGGGGAAAAATAAACACGGTGAAAAAAAAAATCAAACAGTAGAGTCTTCTTTAGTGCCAGTCCTTGTGGTTGAATAAAAAGGATGGTCTGCTTTCTATTGAGCTGAGAAATCTTTGAAGTGGGAGTTATTATCTGAGACATTCCTGCTTGTCGTCCTAACAACGCTGATGAAACGTAAAAGGTTCTTTGTCAGCGATTTGTTCTCCTCTCTGTCAAACTCCCTCTGCCCCGTTAGTTTCAAACCGTTTCTAAAGAGATAAAATCAAACTTCTCTTAAAAAAAAAAAATACATGCACACTACACCAACTGATGACTTTAGGACTAAGTCCTGCTACAGAAAAAACAAAAGCAACACAGAGACATCAGGCCCAAGGTCTGTGAAGGTGCACAGATGTTGAGGGGGCCCTTTACACTGGCTCTGGAACAGGAGGAAAAGAATGCAGAGAAGGTGTAGGCAGAGGATACATACCCCAAGCACACACTGTGTGTCTGCTTCTCTCTGCACTGGCCTGCACTCACCAGTCCCATCAGGGTACTTGGATGAGCCTTCTTGGGACCCTCCTTAAACTCCCAATATTCTTGCCAACCATCCTTAGAACCTAAGGCTGCAGCCAAGCAATTGTTAATATTTCCTGCTCCTTCAAAGATGATCCTCTTACAAATAGACCCATTGTGTGTTTCTTCCTACTAACAGCAAGCAATCAGCAAGCCCCTTTTGCCATTAATAGAAAGTAGAGTGGCTTGAGGGAGGGACGTTTTTTATAATTTCCTGTTTTCTTCAGAATCTTGGCAATTGGAGTTTAGAAAGTTCAGTTTACAAGATAGTGTCCCCAAAGTGCATGCAAATATCCTCCTCCCATCCACATATGCAGTTCTTCATTTAATATTGTGCCCTGGAAAGAAAATTTCACCCTGTCCAGCTTTCCCCAAACCTCCCAATGTGGTTTTAAAGGTGGTTTAAATAAATAAGGATGTACCAGCCTCCCCACTCTGTGTGTGCGGAATAAATGATTTGTAAAGAAGTTTCCCCAAGCTGTAACCCATGCTGTTATTATAGTTGCTGCAAAATGTTGTCTCTTATATTGATTTTTATTTGTTTACTGGAGGTCCCCATATGTTTGTTTATATCGCTAATTTATGGGAAAATGTAATGATTGCAATGAATGTGAATTATACAGACAGGCAAGTGTTTTGTAATCATAAATTCACACACACACACACACACACACACACACACAAAGCTTGACTGAAATCTTAGACTATTTGGTACATCTCCACCCACACTGTTTGTGATTTACCAGCTCTCCCCTTAGATCCTTAAATTATGAACTAACCTGAAAGGGAAAAAAAATTGTTTTGTATTTGATTGAAAGTGATTGTTCAATGAAAAACATAGTTGAAAGCTGTGGCTTTAATCTTGCTGTAAATATGTAAATGAATTAAAATCTGTGATTCTCTTTCCCTCCAAAGAGCATTGTGTACATGGAGCTCCATTTTGCTGTTTTTTTTGGTAATAAATGTTGTGATGTTTCCCTTCCTCTTTTGAATTCAAGTGTCCTATTATTGCTTCATCATCTAGGGAAAGATCTGGGGTCCTCCTGAAGCCTCCAGTCCTTTTCCCTGCCTTCCCGCGATGTTTTACAGGAACACCTCTGAAGCCTAGTTGTTCCAGGCAGCAAAACGGAGGGACCTACTGAAGAGGCCATTGTGAAGGAGGCCTCCCTCGCCCCCAATTTCACCCCAGTAACACTGACACTCATCAGTCAATTTACATTATAGGAAGGGGAAAAGTAAACCCATGCTCTCAATGTCTTCTTGGAAAGGTAGCCTTCCCACTCCTCAGACATGGCGCCCCTCTCACAAACCACCTTTGACTTTCCAGACAAAAGCTTAATAGTTGTCGGGAATAAACACGGGGAAAGAAAAAAAGGTGAGCTGGCTTAAGCTTCGGGCACAGTTGCCCGCAGGAGTCTTCCTAGATGGATCCCACTGCCTCCTGGAGGAGCGGATGCTTGGACTTCAAGGCTCCCATCTGAGTGCGGTGAAAGGCCAAGCCCTTAGACTGGCCACAGCCCACAGTGACTCTTCCCTGGGGCCTGACTGCGATCCTCAGCGGGTTTTAGCGTCGGGGGCGGGAGTTCTTTTTGGTCCTGCCACTAGAGAAATTATTTCAGATGTATCAGAACCTCTTGAAACTTCAGAGCCTTCCTATCACCTCCACTGAGCTCACGGAGCCCCGAAGGCTCCAGCGACGCCTCGCTCCATCCCACCCCCCTCCTGCGCAGGCTCCGGGTCCACAAACACGTTGCTTGGACGCTTTCAACTAGTTCCCGTGGGTCCGGCTAGGAGTTGGGGGCTGCGCTGAGTGGGAGCGTCACAGCTGTTGGGTTTGGAGTGCTAGGTCGCCTTAGAGAACACCTTGGAGAAGCAGCTCCTGGGGCCAAGGCTGCAACCCTGAGAAAGCTGGGGGAAGGACCCCGGCAAGCAAAGGCGAGAAGGCGACGCGCGGGTGTAAAAAGAGCAAGGGGAAGGCCCCAGGGGCTGCCTAGACCGGTCGGAGTCGCTGGGAACCGCGAGGGAGGAGGGCCATAGGACAGTAGTACAGGGATTTGCGCCCCCTCCCGTCCCTCTCGAGGAAAAGTCCCCCTCCTGCGGCTCAGGGACAAGTTAGAGGGACCTCTACTGCTGCTTCAGTCTCCCCTACACGGCTTCCTTGAGACAGAACTCGTTAAAAGCCCTTTCACCGACAGTCACTGTGCTGGGGAGCAGGTGGGGGTTAGGAAGGAACTACCAGCTCACCGCTTCGCTCCGACCGCGCACACAGAGAGCCTAAACCCAGGCCTTTCACCCGCCCTCGGCCTCCCTGTCAGGATAGCGCTGTGCCGCGAGGGCGCCCGGGGGGTTTAGGCTAGAAGCACTCCTGGGAGTGGAAGAAGAAGAGAGTGTGAGGAGGGGTGGCTGCCCTTGGCATCCAGTGCTTGTGGTGCTCTGGAACATTTCAGCGCCCTTGACGCTAAGAGAGCTCAGGCGTCTTTCCAGAAACCATTATTTTTTGGCAGAATGTTGAATGGTGTAACCTTTGGTGAAGGGTTTGAATTAACTGGTCCCCAAGGGCCCTTGGCTAGCCTCACCCTAGACACAAACGCATGTGTCCTCTGGGGGTTACCCCGCTCCCACCGCTGAGTGGCTGCGGCAAGGACAGTTTGGGAGTACCTTGGCCTGCTAATGATCTCCACCAAGCATTTCCTCCTCTGTCATCCGAGTCAGAGCACCAGGCAAAAACTTCTGGCCTGGTGGGAGGACTTCGGATAGGAGCCAGTCTCTCAGGCTTGTCCACGTAAGGCTCTCTGCCTCTGGATAAGTGATGAAACCTCCTTGTGCTTCAGTTTCCTCATCTGGTAAAATAGAATTTAAAGTAATCTCCCTCACAAACTTCCTTCAAGCGTTAATTAAGATATTCCTTCAAACATTTAACATTTACATGCTGTTAAGTTCTTGTCAATGTTGGCATCACTTATACAATTCCAACTCCTTCTTTCACACAGGTCCCCTAGTTCCTCCCAGAATCAGATCTCCAGATCTTACTAGAAAATGTGGTACCTCCTGGGGCTTCAAGCTCCAAGGCTGGGCATACCTCTTCAGGCAGCCCTGAGGCTAGATGAGTGTTCTGAAACCTTGTGAATTAATGTTCTCAAAGAGTTCCAGAGCTTGGTGCCACGGGACACCAAGATAGACAGTAATTTATTTCTAAAAGGCCCAAGAAAAATTAGAGGGAATCAGTTTATTTCAGTGTGGGTCCAAGCTGGAGAAACCCAATCATCTTGATGTCACCCCCATGATTTGTTAAGACAGTGGTACTGCAGTAAACTCTATGACCTGCCCTGACCAGAGGTTCATTTATTTTTGTTATAAGTCTGCAGATAGTGTGAGATAGGCATTGAGTTTTTTAAGACCTGGGTGTAAAGGGAGGGAATATGTGAGTGGGGGGCAAGGGTGACCCCGGACCTGTGCATTTGTACAAAAATCACACAAAAGCACCTTTTTCCCAGGAAGGCATCAGAAGTTTTTTGATTGTTTGTTTGCTTTAAGATTTTTACTTTTAAGTAATCTCTGCATCCTAGGTGGGGCTCAGACTCACATTCCCAAGATCAAGAGTTGCTTGCTCTACTTACTGAGTCACTCAGGTGTCCCAGAACCTTTTTTTCATGATCATAGTTTTCTTGTACTGAATTTTCATTCTGGGAAAATTAATAATTTCTTGGTCATCAGGTGAACCATAATAACATGTTCCACTTGTCACAAACTTCCTGTCTGGGCATCAGGACAGCACTGCTTTTTCGCCCAGATATCTTCAATGGGGAAAATGAGAGTTTTCTAGGAACTTGATAAAGTTCAGATCCCAAAACCATTCAGGAAAAAGAAACTCATTAAACAATTAGGGGAAGTCTTGGAGTTTGCCTCTGAATCTTCCAGTAGCCTTGCAAACATCCAAAACAGCTGCATAGAAAAAAAGAGAAAAAATTTTAAAAACCTCAGGATACAAGTTAATCAAATATAAATATGACCAGGGAGATGGATTTGAAGTTTGTCTTGTTTTGGGTTTTTTTTTTTTTTTTTTGGCTTCTTTAGATCCAGTGAAACTCTATATGAGCCAACATGCAGGTCAAGAATATTGATCAATTCAAAACAAGTCAGACAGAGCTGTACATGGTTCTGAACCTCATAATGAATGGGCAGCCTTGGGAAATGTTTGCAGAGAGAAGAAACCAAAATTGGGTAAACTTCTATGGTTTGGGCTGTACCATGCAGTGGTAGAATAATGTCCAGAAAAAGGGGTTAAAAAACCCCATCAGCAATATTATCAGATGATTTATGCCAAGTATCAAAAGGATGACCCAGTTTTTTCATGTTTGTGGCTGACAGCTGGCCCATGCAACATCAGACTAGCCAGATGAAGATGGTGTTCCTTGCCAGAACTGGGGAGAAAATGCAGACAGCTCAAGCTCCTTGGCTTCAGCTACTGCAAGGGTTTGCTCAGGGTTTAATGGGGGTCTTTAGCTTTTGCACTCATCAATGTATTCAGTAAGTGTTAAAAAGATTCACCCAGCAACTTAGTGAAAAGTGTTTTGCCCGAAATGCGCATATTTCTAAATCATGAATACTAGGCATCTGCCCCTGAAAGATTTGCTTATTTATTTCCTCTGAGAGAAATGAACAAGGTTGCCTAATAGCTCATGTACATAAGTAGTTCTCAGTCACACTGCAGCAACTTTTACCTGAGAAGATTTAAGTGTTTCAAACATGCTATAAAAATTTCCTCTACATTTTCCACCAGTGCATTTAGTAAGCAAGGAATCCATAGTCAAATGCTTTCTATCACTCAAAAAAACCTCCCAATTAAAAAAAAAAACTGTTGTACAAAAACAGAGCTTCCTTTAACTGAAATATCATTTCATTGTAAAAAGTTAAAAAAGGAGCGGTAATCCAACTTCCGGATACTATTCTGAATTATTTCACCAGACCCTTTTTAAAGGGGATTAGCAGGGCTTTGGAAGCAAAATCCTTCTGTTTTATTCAATCTCTGATTTTATGTTATAATTACCGGTTGTAAAGACTCTGGAATTAGTATGCAGGCACCGTCAGGACACGATGCAGGTGCTATTCTAATGGTTCAGCTTTTTAATTAAGAAAAGAGGTAAGAAAATTGAATCATAAAAACACTTTTGTGAGAGCTGAGAACATTGAAGCGACTGCATGAATAAAGCCTTTATACCTTCCCCTGACAGGTCAGCCAGCAAGGCACTGACTTACGACCTTTTCAGGGGCAGACAATAGTTAACAGCTTCCTCACCTTGTCCCCACCAAACCTTCTCTTCTAAGACAGATCTTACGGGAATTGCTTTAAGTAGATTGCCTTCCATAAATAAATAAATAAATAAATGCGTAAATAAATAAAATACTGAGGTTAGAATAGATACATGTCCATATTGAAATGCCTGTTCTTAGGTTCCAACCACAGATGTCTGTCGTGTTCTCTGGATCCCTTCTCATGAGAGGGGGAGGGAGATGTATGGGAGGCACAGATAGTGTATGAGAGAATGGAATCTGTCTTGAAATACCCACAGAGAGAGAGGCAGGACCAAGGCCAAGGTAGACGCCTCCCTCAATTACTGGCAAGCACAATATAAAGAAGGCAGGGGCCTGCAAGTTGTTCTGCACTTCTTTGAAATGGGCTCTTCTTGGAGGAAGAGATTGAGCTTGAAAGCAATGCTCTTCTTGAAGGTATCTTGTCAAGGGGTGTGCTTAGTCCTTTGTAAGTTCCTTCAGCTCTCCAGTCACCCCTAGGTGACCATCTGTGAGTAAAATTGTTATTGCCCGTGACACTTCAACACAAGTTCCCCAGCTTTTCCCCAAAGTAATGCTGGAGGGCCTGCAACCTTGAGATACTACCACTGGACCTGTTCTCAGGCCCTGGAGCCCCCATGATTCTCCTATCCCAGGCTTTGTCAAAGCTGAGAGCCCAGATCTGCAGTCTCAGGGAAACCCCCACTCTGTCTTCCTGGTGCTCCAGTAAAACTCCACCCATCACTCTTCTCCCCCTCCCCCCGCCCCGAATCTGGGGTCCTAGTCTACGACCAGCAACCCAGGCCATGCCCTTTCTGAGGAGGCCGGACTCGCCTGGGCCCAGCCTAGGACAATGCGAGTATTAGGATATCAGCCGCCCTCGCAATGATCACGCGTTCAAAGATTTTGTTTTCACGGCTGAGGGGGCTTTTTTCCAATGTAAATCAAGCGCTTTAGTTATTAAGGCCGAACACTAATCTCCAACAACCTTGACATAATGTGGCCGGGCGCGCCGGCCCACTTCGCACCTGCAGTCTGAATAGGGCGCCTTGTCAATGGGGGACACGCTTGTTGCCCCGGCTTGCAAAGGAGGGGAGTGAATAAGTCAAGCTTTGTGAATGCCCATGCGCGCTCTCCCTCCCGCCTTTGATCACGGAAAATGTCTTCTAATTTGTCCCTTTTTCATTGTAACAACATTTTCAAGGCTCTTTCTATTTTTTCCCAACCACATTTTTATAAAGAACATAAATCGCCCCCCAAAACAAAAGGGGCGCGCCCCGGCGAACTGGCGCCATCCGCTTCAGTGTTTTGAGGCCCTGGAAAGTTTGTTGCTTCTTGAAGCTGGCCTCACAGCAAACACTGCCTCGAAGGCCTCCACAGTCTAGAGCTCCATATCCTGGCTTCTGGGAGGAGGGTGGTAACTGGCTGTGGGAGGGGAATGTAGAGGGGACTCTATTTGGGGGACAGGAGAAGGATCCGGCCTAGGGTAGGGATCAGAAGGCTTTGGAGTTAAGATTCATATGGTCAAGACCCAGGAGCAAAAGTGTCCCTAGAAGATGTTATGCCACTTCCTGGCCTCTCCTGAACTCAGCAGGCAGTTCCCAGACTCCATGGAAGTGGAAATGGGTTATCCACCTTTTATTACACAAGGCAGATGTAGGTGCTCACAGCCCTCTAAGCCAGCCTTTCACAATAGCTTCACTCCTCTTATCATCCTACTCCTGCAATCAGCAGTGGTCCTGAATCCTCCAAAGAACCATGGAACTGGAGGGTATCTGAAGAGGCTACCTGCCCAGAGACACTCCCCCAGGTCTTCTGTGGGAAGCCAGAGCATTTTAGATTATACTTTCTCTCCCCACAAAATCCTATAAGAAAACAGAATCAATGCCATTTGATTCAGGGCCATGAAGCAACTGCTTTGTGGAATGTGGATTTTATTTGGATTGCAATTCACTCGAAGTCTTTCTCCATGAATGCAGGCAATAATGATGCTGATGTCTCATTTGGTGGGATATTAATTATCAAGTTGCAAATCAAGGAGCAACCTCTGCTTCTCCTGCAACCCTACTCTCAACCTTAAGTTTGGATTTTCAAATGTTTTGGGGGAACCTCTTGCCAAAAACACTTTTATCCTAGAGTTTTAACTTTATCCCCTTCTCCCAGATTAAATAATTTTTCTTAGAGGCAGGCTGAGACATTTTTTTTTTCTTTTTTCCCCCTGTTAGTCATTACTTTAGTGCAGGCTCCGGGAAAGAAAACTAACATAACCCACTAATACAGTTTAAAACACTTTGATGTCTTGCCAAGAAACACTTCCTTCAAGAGAGAAGTCAACATTTGTTTTTCACATTAAATGGCGTTTAGTTGCCAGTGGAAAAAAATAATTCTAAGGACCACTTTTTAATTCGATGGATAACAACCGCAGGGGTCTAAAAGAAAATAACGACGATAGCTATAGACACAAATAACTAAATTACCAAAACGTTAGTATATCTCCCGGCTTCATTAATATGTAACAGACTCCCCAGTTAATCTCCAAAAGCTAGTGTTCCCCCTGTAAAATAGCACTCTGGGACGAATTGTACATGAGATCAATCACTGCTAATGCAGGAAGGTTTACTGCAGGAAAGAAAAAAAAAAAGCTATTTACACCTTCAAATAGAAGCTTTTCAGATTTAAGTGTAAGAGCCATACATCACCAAGAATAAATGATTATGAATTGGTAAACGCGCCCTCCAGCGATTAGTTATGCGATGCTATTTATCATTTCTTGGGTGGTGATGGTGGTGGAGGTTTTTTCTTCTCCTTTGCCTTCCCTTTAAAATCATCTGAGTATTTGGAAAGAAAATCTTGACAAGCAGAGGAGAAGGGGGGAAAAATACACCATGGGAAAGTTTGTTTTTGCATATCTCTGAGTCATCAAAACATGGCCATGCAGATATAAACAGGGTCATATATGGAGACCCTAATAGAAAACAATGCAGTCTTTGTATTGTTTCATTTGTTATTAGGAGATTATTTGCCCATTGAAGTTGACACATCAGCAGGTATATATTTTCTCTCCTCCCCTCTCTTTGTCGATCTCCTCCCTCAGTGTATTTCTCTCTTGATCTAGTCCACGCATTTAGGTAGTTCACCATCAGTGCATTCATCTATCTATCTATCTATCTATCATCTATCATCTATCATCTTCAGGAAGTTTGCTTTTATGTGTGCGGGGCGCCGCAAATCTGCGCTGGCGCCGGGGTGCGTGGCAGCGTGCCTGCACAAGACTGCCGCCGGGAGCCCGCCCAGCTACAGTTGTCCAGGGAAACCGTGCTCCTGCCAAGGCATGGGGTCAGGGACTCCTGGGGACCCCGCTTGCTGTTTGCAACACAAAAGCATATGCAGCCCCTAAACACTCCAAGAGAGACAAAGGCTGGAGCCGAGGACTAACTTAACCCTGGTTAAAAGTAGCCCACAGCCCACCTCCTTGGCCCAGTCCGGCTCTGGAGGACAGGGAGAGTCGCAGACACCCGGCTAGGGCCAAGGGCCATGAGACCTAGGCACCAGCCGCCGTTGGGATGAGGATCGATGTTGGGGGTGGGAGGGGTGGCGAACCCCAGCGTTAAAGTACGAATCACTTCTACAGCAGGGTAGAAGGGCGACCCACGCCGCTAAAATGATAGCGCAGCAGTCAGGGATCTGTACGAAGTTTGGGCCCGCTGGGCTGAGATTTGTCCGCCTGCAGGGCGGACCTGAGGGATCTTTGGTGGGACAGCGGCTGCGCTAGCTTCACCTGGCGGTGGAAAAGTTAGTAGTGCTGTAGTCAGTTCTGCCAAATGTCTAGCCGGAGGCAAGGTAGAGAAGCTCACAGGTCGGCCGACTCACCTGCCCACTGCTCTGGAAGCGACTGAGACCACGTTAGAGAATGGCCCCACCTTTAATAGCTGGGTGGGACTCTACAGGCATTCTTTAAGGGCCTCAGTCCCTCTGCATCCATTTGGGAATGTTGGGTGCTTGAACTGGGGAGGAGGAGAAGGTCTGGAGGCCAGTTACTGTGGGCTAGTAGGACCTCCAACTGAAAGAGAAGATCAGGAAACAATTGTTACATGCACCTGGTGACCCACAAATTCGGATTTGAGTGGTGTCAAGAGCCTTTTTCTTTAGGTTGGAGAGATTTTAATATAGCAGGTAGGGGATTTATGGCTGTAAGTCTGTCATATCAGGTAATGTTCCTAAGGCATCTTTCAAGCAAGTCTGAAAGTTGTGGAATAAACCCAGGGCATCCCCCCCCCCCCGCCCCCATAGGCAGGAAAAGCACACATTTCAAATTTACTATTTACGGTTTGCTTTTAAAGTTAAACATTTACAAAGTGTTTTACCTGTGCCAACAAAAGGAAGATTCCCTCGCCCCACCAAAGAAAAGTTGATAAAAATAGTTGGAGGCTGAATCAGAAGTATCTAATAATACATTCCCAATTAAAAAATATATTATGGAGTTATTAGGGAGTGGGGAGAGAGATGAAACGTCCCTCATTTTTATTTCATGCTTTAGTTTGTAAACATTTCTTCTCATTCCCCCAATGGAATCTTCTCCTGTTTTAATAGCTTATGGCAGGCTGATGTAGAAAATCTTGAAGGGTAAGTTCAGACATACTGATCTTTGGGGAATAGATTTCTCTGTTACTTTTTAAAGCTGGTACAGTGTTGTGCTTTGGGAAAGAGAAATGGAGAGATGGAATGAGCTCAGAAGTTTGAAAGAGGAAACGTAAATTCCTCTTGTATCTCCCTCCCAAGAAGCCTTTAATACTTTGCACCTAACATTGACTCTGGGAAGGGAAAAAAGAATGTTGATAATAAGCACTGTGAAATAAGCAAGTTGTCATCATGAAGATTTAATTTTGCAACTCCAGCAAAGCATATTATTCATTTACTTTCTATTGTTCTTCAAAATTTTATTCTTAATTTTAAAATTTAATGCCATTATTTTCTTCTGTACAACCCATTTTTGAAATAAAAGATTCCCTTCATGATATGTTTTCAATAGGGAGTCTCTAAAGATCTATAATATTATTATTTATCTGAATTTTGTAGCTCTGAGGGCTGTATACACGATGTAATTGCTTTAACATGTTTTCATAAATTACATTCAGAAATGTGTCATAGTAAATTACCTTTGTAATAAAATGTAAAAAATGCAAATGGCTGTTGTCTTTATTACGTTTTAAACCATTGGTTTATCTGCACTATTTCACTTGTCACTTGCACAATATGTTGGCTAAAGGGGCGGCACAGTTTGATAACAGAGAGCTGGGTCCTGTGTGTAATCTTGCAGGCACGTACAGTTTGGGTCATTTCCTCATCTCCCGCAGAAAAGACATTATCCCGCTCATATTTACATACTTTTCAATATTTGTCAAACAATCATAAATTATAAATTAATGAAATGTTCGACAGTCTTCAGAGATCAGACTAATGAAGACATTTACCTTTTTGGTGATTTTGAGTCTCATCTTTGTAAGTTTAATGACATTTTGACGCTCACGCTTTATTAGGCTTTATTAGATTTGTCCTTCACTCCCGCTGTCATTCAGATGTCTCTGCAGAAACATCACCTGCTTCAGGTACAAGAACAAATCAATTTCGACCAGGAAACCTTCAAAACAGGGACTCTGCTACCTTAGTTTTGAGAATTAATGTTGACTTGGGTCTAAAAGACCACTAGAAATTTTTACAGTGAAATTTTAAAAGGAGGCTGCTGTTACATTTATTTCACTAGCAAGCAATAACATGGAAACTCAGAAGTGCGGCTGAGATATGCTATAATTTCAAAGTGATTTATAGCAGCAGTATCAGGAATGAGGGAAAGCAGCTCTGATCTTGGTTTCATCTTTTGGAATTTTATAAAATTTTCTTTAGATTGAAGATGGGTGCACAGTTTGTAACCCAGCTCTTGAGTCCAGAGGAAGGGGTCTCGTTTAGAACTTGGTTTAAATCAGGGGATGGGCACCATCTCACCCAGCTTTGGTCCTAGACAGGCAAAGAACTGCTCCCAAATACCACCACCCATTAGATGCTTCATTGACCCTTTATGCTCAGAGGGAACCGCAGGTGTGTTCCTGCTCAGCCCAGGACAGGAAAGAGACGGCATAAGTGCCAAATGTCTGTGAAGTTGACACATTTCCCCAGAAAATGTTGACTCCCCATCCTCTCATTATGATTGATGGCCACAGGGCTTTTTAATAAAATTATAGGTGATGAATTTAATTCAATCCTGAGAGGTCAAACGACCAGTCTTGACTTAAGATTCAAATAGTAAATCACATGGAACAAATGCACATGATCACCACCCACCCCAGCCGTGGCTGGAAGGGAGCTGGGGCTTTGGCGCCATCTTACTCTAAACAAAGGGCAAGGAGCCCAGGAAGTCAGAATGTCAATGTCTCTGTCATCAGGTTGGGTAATTTTATTAGCTCTCTTGCAAATTTTATTAACTCATGTTAGCACACACTACCCTGCAGTGCCACCAGACGCCTAACTTTCCTTAGCCTTGCCCACGAAGGGCATGCATCCTTTGGGACAGAGTGTCTTTTGTGGAGGTGAGAAGGGAGTCCTGGAATGAGGTAGAGCTCACACTCTCCCATGATTATCTTAAGTAGAAAGAGGTGTGTGTGTGTGTCTGTGTGTGTGTGTGTGAGAGAGAGAGAGAGAGAGAGAGAGAGAGAGAGGAGCCAAAGGTGGCTGCCCGGCTGCAAGCTTTTGCCTTTATGCAGGTCCATTACGTCCTCTTCCAGCAAACGCGAGCGAGGCATTCACTGTGGAAAGCAGAAATCGGACTTCCAATTCCCTCTCAGAGCACGGACTTGTAGTTTAGCCTTTGCCCCTTTATAAAATATATATCAGGAATAAAACGGCGGCCCATTAAAGGCCACAATCAGAACCTATAAAAATGTTGGGAGCGACTTCAAGATATTTCCAAACACTACTTTTTTAATACACAACAGAGAGTTATTAAGCGGCTTCTTGGTGTAGCGAGCATGGCTTCCGCAATCATCAAAAATTGATATGTACCGCTAGTAAAGTAATTATGCGCCATCCTGAGGATAAGGGAGCGGGCAATTGTTAATCCACTTGCACACCCGTTGACTTGCAGCATCAAGCTGCAAATAGCTTAATTAAGTCATACACGTGGACTATAACCATATTGCTCCATTGCATTATGCACACTATATCTCAATTTATTGGGACAATTAATGCAAAAGCTTCCACCTCGGGCGGGTGCACCATCCACCCTGTGCCCAAGTTCCTTTCCATTGATACTTGCCCAGAAAGCCAGAACCAACCCAGAAAGCCAAGAACAAGTGAGAATTAAGAGGGAGAGAGTAAGAGAGATATCGTACTGGGGGTGGAGGTGGGATTTGTGAGCAAACTTTGGCCCCCCGAGTCGTTAGAATGGGGTGTCATAAAAGTCGAGGCAAAATGAGTGCTTTGGACAGACCATCATTCATCATGTCTGAGCTGCTCACCTATTTAAGTGGGAAGAGTCCCAGTAGTTTTATTATAATTGCAAAGCACAAAGCAAAAGCCATTTATTAATCATAAGAAATCTTCAGCCCAGAAGGTCAGGGGTCTGTTAGGACAGTTATTTAAACGCACCCCACCCCATCCTCACAGACTTCTATTAGCTACCAGCAGTTCATTTCTGAGTTAAAACTGCAGAAATCTTCAGGTTAAACCAAATCAATATCCCCCCATTTACAAACGACCAAGACACAAGCTCCTGTCAGGTTATTCCTCCCTCTCCTATTTCCATTTTTGAAGGCGTAAAAATATTCAAGGTGACCAGGGACTGGAAATTCTGTCACCTGCGTGGAAAGGAACCTTGGCAACAGCGGGGTGTCAGCAAAGAGAGGATGGAGACTGCACAGAGGGTCCAGTCCAGCTTCCCCCACAGGGGGCAAGACTCTGAGAGCCTAGGTCAGAGTTGGACTTTTGGTACCCCCACTGTTGAGGTGGCAGAGGACCTGGACCACTGCACCTTGAATACCAGACAGTGCATTAATTTGAGTATGAGGAGGGAGATACCCAGGGTACACAAAAATTGACAGAAATCTAGTCCTCATTGGCTCCCCACATTCTGTGGAGCCCAGGAACAACTTTTCCACCCTTTAAACATCACAAATAAGTGGGGGACTCCAAGCATCAGTCAAAGGCTTATGTGCCACTAAATGCTGGTAGATGCGGGCCAGCCCCACATCTTGTGGGTTTTTAGCATGTTGGCCCCCCAAAATGGGGACATTGGTTTTTATCGCATAATTCAGAGATTCGTGCTCTGCTGTGTCTCCTTCCTCCAGGATCCGGGAGCATTGAGGGCTGCGACTTCTACCATATCCCCCCACCCCTCTTGCAGGTCAGCTGGGAAGAAGGGGGATGTTTTCTCCCGGCATTCTCTGTGAAAAATAAAAGTACTTGAGCGGGGAAAACCGAGGTGTGAACTTTGAGTGTGCCGGGCTGACGCTCTCAGTCTCCCAAGCATCTTTCTCTGATTCCTTCTTCAGGTTCTTTTTCCTTCACTTCCAAAAGGTAGAAAAGTATCGCCTTGTCTTTTCCAAAAGATCTTCTTCAACTCAGCCTTGGAGGTTTTCTCCTGGGGTCCATGCACCCTTAAGGGAGGAGGGTTGGGGCTACTCCGGGTCTTCCCGCAGTTACCTGGGGTTCTGCAGCTTGCCCTGGAAAAGGAGTGGGGTGACCAGGCACCCCGTGGAGCTAGGTTGCGGCAGTCACAAAGAGTTGGTCCCATCCTGGGATTGCCCAGGTCTCTGTCAGGCTCCAAGGGTCCAAGACTGTACACTTTTGGATCTTCAGAGCTAACAGAGTGAGGGCATAAATCCAGATAACCACTTACTGGGAGCTTATGCTTTGAGGTACCCTCAACAGCAAAACCTATGTCAGCATTTATAGTAAAAAAACAACAGCACCACTAATACCAACACATAAGTGCATTTATCGTGCACTTTCTTTTTTTTTTTTTAAAGATTTTATTTATTTATTTGGTAGACAGAGATCACAAGTAGTCAGAGAGGCAGGCAGAGAAAGGACGAAGCAGGCTCCCTGCTGAGCAGAGAGCCCGATGTGGGGCTCGATCCCAGGACCCTGGGACCAGGACTTGAGCCGAAGGCAGAGGCTTTAACCCACTGAGCCACTCAGGCGCCCCTATCGTGCACTTTCTATACCTGTTTTGTTTTCACAGTCCTATTTAAAGCGAACGAACAAACAAAAAACACCATTTGAAACAGATTCTATTTTTGTGCCCATTTTAGAGATGAGGAAACAGAGAGTCATAGTAGTTTAAATGGTTTTTGTTGTTCAGAGTCCCTCAGCCAGGAAGGGCAGAGACCGTACTTAGATCAGCTTGTGTTGGAAGGGTCCACTGTTCTCCTTCCTTGGGTTGCCTCTCCCCTTTAGGAAGCCTGGGGCAGTTCAGCTATCGCCTTCCCCTTCTTGGCACGGTGGACTCCAGGAAGTTGAGACAGCTCTAGTGCTACTCCTTGCTCTCCAGGATACTATCTTCTTTCATACTCATGCCCCCCAAATCTCCTGCAATTCGGTGGGGGAGGGTATTTTTCAGACTTAGACCTGGGTCCACGGAGTCCAAAATCACCAAATCCTTTGGAAAACCCCCGCCCCTTCACCACACGCAGTTCCCAGGGCCAGTAGAACCTTAGTTAGGTTAGGGTGGAGTCCATCCTGAGGCCTTCCGGGAGGTGGTGGCCAAACTCGTTGACCAAGACTAAATATTGTCTGGGCTGATGACAAGTGATAAGATCCTGAGTGGCTTTGGGCCCTTCTGCCTATCTGGAAAGGAAGAGCTCCAGTGCTGTGAACATTTATCACTTCTCCCAACCTCTTATTTCTCTGCTTAACCAACATCTGACTCCAAGAATGGGGCTCAAAAATGATGCATATTAATTTCACAATTCCCATCCCAAAGTCGGGATGGAAATTCTGTTGTCACCCCAATCTGTGCCCTTCTGACCCCTAAGAATGTTATAAGGCACCCCTAAGAAATTTACCGAGAATACAATGCTTTGTGTGTTGGGATCGGAAGGGAGGAATCTGTAAGGGTATAAGGCGGAGGGGTGAGCCAAACTCTTCCGATTTTCCGCGGTGGCAGGGGATGGGAATGGGGAGTGAGGCTGGGTGGGATGAACATGCTAGCCCTTATTTCAAAAGTCTTAGCTGCCCTGAGAAGTCAAAGGGCCTGGCATTTGAACGAAGATCCTGACGATGGCCCGCGATGAGCGGGCCTACCGCCTTCACAGTTAGCTTTGCTCGGTGCCGCGCGCTCAAAAGTTTAACTCTTTTATCAAAGGGGAAATTGAAAACTGACTTCTGCAAATCCCAAGACGGGGTCTCACCAGCAACTTCTGGGGTGGGGAGAGAGGTGGGGGACCAAAAGGGAGGTGGAAAAAAGAGCGGGGAAATCAATTGAAAAAAAAAAAAAAAAGATACACGCGGGATTAAATAAGCTAAGAAGCTCAGCCGGCGGAATTCTAGATCTGGGTTTTGAAACCAAGAGGGTCCCTCTACCTTTGGCCATCTGGCTGCTTTAAGCTCTGCCCCATGCTGTATGATTTTAGCTGAAAATCTCTTCCGTTGCAGCTTCTCTTTTATTGAATTCATCAAAAGCAAACTTTCCCTGAGTTTTTTTTTTTTTTTTTAAGACGGCTAAAATAATACGCCGACCACTGTGACATTCTCCGCGCCCAGGCCATTTTTCATAACGCCGCGGATCCGCTTTTGTGCCTCTGAGGCGACTAAACAGATGAATAACGAGCAAAGTCTCCAGAAAGTAAGCTAGCAGCTTTTCTCAGCTCTAAAAAAGTTAACTGAAATGAGAGGTGCATGTAAAAACCCACACCCAAAGATGGGGGCCACACTTTTATTACTCTGAATGACAACGACGTCTTTTTAAAAGCAACTAACTCCCACACCCGCACACGCGCGCCACACACACACACACACACACACACACTTACACGAACACCAGCACACTTGCTCACACAAACTACACAAACTTTAAGCCTTGTGAAGCTGCCCAGGTGGTGTTTTGGAAATTTTGGTAAAGAAAGAATGAAGGAAGAAGTATCTGAGGCAGATTCTAGCTGGCAAGATGTGAGAAGGGTAAAACCCGGTTTCATTTAGTTTTAGATGTTTTTGTTTTGTTTTGTTAGTTTTTTGTTTTTTGTTGTTGTCTTTTTTTTTTTTTTTTAACCTCACCTAGTTTGCAAGTTGTTTTCTGGCAAGAGGAAAGAAAAGGCTGCAGCACTAAAGGAAGATTCAAAGTGTTAAAGGACGCTCAAAATGTAGTATTGTGGCAGGTCGGGGTAAGTTACTTTTTTTTTCTTCCTGTTTTCTCTTTGGTTTTGGAACGCAGTAAAAATGCACTTGGAGTAGAGTTTTCCTGTTGTTTTTAGGGGAGAGAAAGTAACTCCGGCTCCCTTCTGGAGTGGCCGCCTCCTGCGACTTTGCCCTGGTTTTTCGAGTGTTTTATAGGGAGGTGCTTTCTTCCCAACCCCTGTCATCACAGTCCCAGGGGCCATCGAGCCATGAGTGCAGGGGTTTGGAGAGCCGCGCTCCAGCCACAGGCAACAAGTCACCGGCTCTAGCCCCGGGCCAGCGCCGCGCCGCTCCGCAGCTGAGCCAGTGGCTCGCCAGTCTCAGGAATGAATATTGCACGTGTAAACTACTTGCTTGTGGACGCGCACAGCTGCGACCCTCGGGTTTATCAGGGGAAAAAACTCTTCCCTTAAATGGACGGTTTGGAAAAACTCAGCCATTGGTTCTCGCCAGATGATTATTGATGCAAAGTAAACCCTAGGGTTGGAGCGCGCGCGCGTTTGTTTAACCCTAAAAGTATTCCACTTCCGAGTTGCTCAAGTTGACGTCCACTCGAAATTGTTTGTATTTTTTTCAGGGACTAGGAAAATAACTAGGAGTGGTTTGTTGGAGACGTGTAGACATATTAGTGTGAGAAGCATATTTCCCCAGAAAGCAATGTCCTGTGTTCTCTGAATTGCGAAGAAGTGGCCCCAAAGAAACTCGAAAGGCGGCTTCATGCACGCGCGCACGCATTTCCACAGACATGTGTTACGAATGCGTAGTTATAGGCACTTTGTTCTCACTAACCCGAGGCTCTGGGACTCGGTTCAGCGGTGTGAATACTATCGTTAGTCTGCTGTGTATTTCATGGCACGGATATTAGGCGCCCGTGCCGAGTGGTCGTTCATTTCAGCACCAAACAGCGACCTGCAAACGTCTGCCGCGAGCCAGATTTTATTTATTATTAGTTCTCCCCTACTCAGGAATGAGGAATAAACACGTGCTGCGCCAAAGATTGGGCAGAGCTGATCCAGATGTTGGCAAATGCGACTTTGCCGGTTATTTCTGAGCGAGCCGAGAGAATTGACTAGGCAGCGGAAGAGAAATTGACAAGGGAGATGATGGTTGATCGGAGGCGATTTGGTTCCTGAGCAGGCGCGACTCCTCCGCCTGGGTCTGGCGGGGCGAGCATATAAAATGCAACTTTTGCCCCATTGGTTCGCTAGGTGAATTAGCGCATACTGGGACTGAACAGTCCTTGACCTTTGCCTTTATGTTTGCGCAAATGTTTGCCTAAAACACAATCGGCCTTGACAAGGGAGCATGCTACCGTGTGACACTGCCTATTCACCAGATAGATGTTCCCTGCCACACACGACCCAGAGCAGCATTTTAAATAGCTTAGGTATTTGTACAAACCGTATAAATTAATGTCGGATGATTGCTAGTTACTAGTTAAACACAAGACAATCTGGATGTAGGATACACATCTCTCTTCAGTCTTTTTTTTTCTTTTCTTTTCTTTTCTTTTCAGAAAAGTCGATAAGATGACCAGGGAAACCAAACTGGTAGTGGAGGAAAGTTTATGTTTAGGGAAGGCAACAGATTCTTCTTTGATAAAATGGGCACAAGAATGTAGTTCCCTCACAAATGACTTTTCCACAAAGATGGGGAGTGAATGAAGCAAGAGAGAGGAACAGTGGGGAAAACTGAGGGACTCATGCTCAGGACAATTAGTAATGGGGAGTTTGGGGAAATGAACCCGAAGATCCTGGAGGATTTATTGTTCCTGGAGGAGCCTGTGAGTCAAGAGGCTCTCAGGACTCTGGGAACCCGGTGGGACTGAGGAAGTTTGACCTATTCCTGAGCTTTATGGTTCTGAATACTTACCCCAATAAAACTAAATACTTTAGCAGGAAGAGAAAACATCTTGTAAAAATCTAGAATTGGTTTAAACCTTCTTTTAACCTCCACATTGTAGGTTTGAAATGATTTAGAGACCTAGGCTGCCTTTCCCTGAACTTTGACATAGGGAAAAAAAAAATGAATTTCCTTTGGCTGTGGTTTCTAGCTGGGTTCAGAATTTTCCACATTCCTTTCATTACCAGCAAGATGGCAAAACCTCACCGACAGGGAGGACAAATTAAGAAAAACAGGGACACTTGCAGTGTTCTTTTTAGGGAGTGCCATTTCTTTGGGAGAGAGGATTATTTATTTTCTTCGTTCCAAGAGGATGCAGTTGACCAGGACAGTACCAATCCAAGCCACAACCTGGGAATACAAATTTGAATGTCTGAGAGCCACTGGCGTTTCTCCAAACATTGGCCAGGTTGCTTTCCGGCTTCCTTTAACCATCTGCAGGTGGTGGTCACCAGTTCTCCCTTGGAAGCCCTTTCCCCTGTTTTCTGGGCAGAATATACCTTCTTTCTGGTGCGCTATGGGTCAGAGCAGGGGGAAGTTTGTTAACAAAAAAAACAAAACAGAATAAAGCTGTATTCCACATAAAATTTTGGTGATGCACCAAAGTAGCAGAAATGTATAAACAACAACACCAGAATGCAAAAGAGAAAAGATAAATTTAAGAACAAGCACCTTGCAGAGAAGTAATATGGAGAGGCTTGCAAGAAGAGTAAATACAAGTGATATGGAAAATAATTAAGGAGACTGCCTCTATTTAAAAATAATCCTCCCAAGAATTTCTTAATTAACAGATCAGATTTGTTAGTTTACCTTCATTATTTAACTAGTAATGTGTCAGATATGAACCATTTCAAAAACAGGTCTGTAAGTTTGGCAGAAAATGTGAAGGGTAGACTATGTAGTTTGGCTTTGGGTTTAGAAATGCAAGGAACTAGATATGCATAGAAATCATATTTCAGCTCTCAGAGGGTGTCTGCTTATTTTCTTAAACTTGTAACCATCTTAACTATTTTTAAAAAATTGTTTCATTTTAGGATAAAATGACTCTTGATAGTCTCTTCTCTGCCCCTTCTCATCCAATCTCTTAGAGAATTTAGGAATTAAAGATATATAGAAATGCACACTTTAGAACTCTATTCTCTGAGATATTCTACAGTGACATGGAGGAAGCAAGGCAGTAATATGTTTCTAGCCACTAGCAATATGTTTCTAGTTATCTTGTAGCTGTGCTAGTGGTAGAGGAAATTCATTTAAGCTTATAAGTGAACTGGGACCTAGAATTTATAATCCATGATGATGAATATAAGCAACTTAGGTTCAAATTAGTTGTAAAAATCAGTTTAGGAACTCAAAAAAATTGACAAAGTTGCTTAGTTTGAAATGCATATATATTTAATAAAACACATCAAGTTAGAAAAAAATCAACATCTTAGATAAAGTAGAGTTCACACACACACATATGTGTGTGTGTGTGTGTGTGTTGATATATATATATCCTAGGTATCAAGTATTCAAGTATGTAGTCCACATATTCATTTGGTTATTCGATTATAGTGAACTAAATTGAAGATGAGAGATGATCAGTTCAATTAATTTATGACAGACATCTAGAAATTGTGCATATTTCTGGCCAGAGCAGGTATACCATTAAATATTTATATTGTGAAATCTGTAGGTGGTTTTATCTAGCAGTGCTCAAGAGGACATATAGTAATTAATTGATACAAATAAAAACATAGCATAAATCCCAAAACTATTCTTATACAAATGAGTATCACAACTTTAATGGAGAAGAAAGGAGGGATTTTCTTTTACTGTTTTTGGAAATAATTAAGCTTTTACAGTAATGTTATTTTTCTTAAAGCAAAAAATTTAATAGTAATAAAGGTATAAAAATCTGCTTATATCTATATTCAAAAAATTAAGATAGCTAATTCATTCTTATGAGTTGAATATTTGAGGAAAATCTCTGCTGAAAATCATTTGCATATGAAATTAACATTCATTAAAGTAAAATGATTGCATTACCACACACTGAAACTGTAAACTCTTTTAGATGACTCTGTAGTATGTTAACATTTACATTAATAATTTTCTTTCTGGCTTGATTATGAAATGTCATCTGCCAGGATGTGTGAAATTTTGTATTTCACTATTCATTGAAATTAAAGTAAAGAAGTAAATTTAGGTTTCAGGTGCTGGAGACCCCAGAACTTCCTTCCATTCTATCTCCTTGAAGCTAATTCTCTCCCCATAATTTATGTAGACACACCTTATATAGTTTTAAAAATTCCTCAGCAATTACTTGCTATTAAATTCCATTCTACTCTGCACATAAAAACTTACAGATGGCTTGGAGGTATGTGAATTTAACTATTATCAAACCTGAGCTGGAATAGCCCAAATTTGTTCATGTGAACAGCCAGGCCTTGCTAAAATTGAAGTTCAGAGACCAGACATTCCCTAGTTGGTCACAGGTCTAGACTTTCTTGGTACAGAGAAAGAAAGAATTTTTTTACCCCATTTTTATTTACGATCTCTGATTAAATAAATTGTGCTCTGATTTCCAATGCCTATTGCATCCCGAATCAGGCCCTAACTACCCATTTCTAGCAAAGACAATGGGGATTCTTGGGCATACTGACTAGGGCTTGGGTTTCAGATGGCATTTGGAAGGGAAATTTAAGACCTGTTCCTATGGACCATCATGGAAAAATCCCAGGTTTTAAGAAAGGGCTCCATCCTCTTTATTGTAAAGGTTGTGAATTCAGAATTATATGAGGAGTGAGCAGTGAAGGCATTAGAGGGGGAGTGCAGGGTCCAGGAAAGTGCCCACACCTGAGAGGTGTGGAAACCACATTCTCACCTGACTTATCCGGGAGTCCCTTAGTTTGATAACAGGGCGTAGCCAAGTGCCAGTGTTAATCAGTCACTTGCAGAAGCTGATCCCCACAGGGAGCACCAGCATGGCAGGTACTCAGAGCATTGGAGGGATGAGGTCTCACTCTGATTTATTTGAAAGCAGGCTGGTGGGGGAGCAAGGGACCAGGAATCAAGTTTTCCTGGCTTCTGATTCTGTCGTGCATGCTTAGCTAATCACTATTAATTTGGACTCCCTGCCTTTCCATAGCAGCTTGGAGCAGGGTGCACCTTACCCACTCCACCCTCCCCATTCACTGACTCCCACCTCCCCTTAAGCCTTATACCCTGTCACCCTTTCTTACTTCTTCAGCCCTTCGAGGACCTGCTCACTCTTTCACAGTCCTTCCTATCCTTAACTCCTCTTTTCTCCCCCACCTTCCACTCACACACAATACCACAAGCCCCTCAGCTCTCCTCAACCCTCCTTCTCTCACTCCTCCCAGACCCCTTACCACCTCATATCTTTTCAGCCCACACCCCTTTGTTGTCCTGTGCATCCTCTCACAGCCCTCTGATATTTGTGCCCCTCCCCCATCCCTTCACATAGGTCACTCTCCTATCTTCACACCTCCTTATTTTCTACACTCTGCAATGCCTCCTAGCATCTCCCCACTTCTTACACCCACCATATTCCCATCTTCCACACCTCTCACACATACCCCACACTCACACTTGTACTCTTACTCATGCACACAAGACATCCCCTCAGACTGCCTTTTATCCAGTGGCATTTGAGCTCCTCCCTGTTTTGGAGAACCTGACATCTAGCCTCTTCACCTTTGACCCCTCTTTCCTCCACTGCTTCCTTCTATACCTAAGGGTCAGCATCTCCCTGTCCTCCATTCTGGACTTCTCTCTGAGAAGTCCATTCACCTTTTTCACCCCTGAAGGCTCAGCCACCTGGGGCTGGGAACTGGTGAGGTTGCTCCCCAGTGCCCTAAGCTGGACCAGCAGCAGATCAGGGCCAGAACCTCCCATTTGACTTCTCTGCTCTCAGTCCTCATCTTTCAGACAGCTTATTCTTGACTCTTTAGTTGCCTCTAGACTTCAGGAACACAAACTCATAAGTATAAAATTTCCATCAGCAGGGTGGGTGGTAGGGTTTTTTAAACTGGTGGTTTTTCAATTTGATAAGCTTCAGAATTACCCAGAGTCTGTTAATAAAACAAAACAAAACAAAACAGCCATAGATTGCTGGGCCCACCTCCAGAGTTTCTGATTTAGTAGATTTGAGGTAGGGTCTGAACATTTGCATTTATAACAAGTTTCTAGGTGATAATGAAGCCGATGTTTTGGGATCATATTTTGAGGAAACTTAAATGGGATCTCGCAGTATGAAATGATCTTATGATATAGTTATAAGGCGGAGGAAGGTCCAAAGAACATAGAAGGTCAAGAGTAGAATGATGCTGGCTAGATGGGAATGGTGCCCTAAAAATTTCTCAAGCCATAAGACAACATGGAAGTGTGGATTTACTCTGATGAATGATTAGTTTATCAGAAAATGACCAAAACATCTTCATGGTTAGGACTTCTTTCATGAGAGGAAGGAGGAAAAATAAGAGGTTGTGTCTAGGACATATCTTTTCTGAAGCCCTCATTGACCATTTTCACTGAAGCTGATGGTGATTAGAATTGGGAGTAATTGAGTCTTGGGTTACCGAAAGTGCTGCTCTCTCTAGGTAAGGTTTATTGTTTATGAATCTTTGTGTGTGTGTGTTTTAGAGAGTTTGCTGACTACCTATGTGGTTATGCTTCCTTTGAAATGAACAAGAGGTTCAGGCCCAGGGGAAACACCTTTTCTACCTGGGTAGTGGTTACCATGGTTACTTCCTTTTCCCCTCTCCATCTGCTTGTGAAGAAGCCTCACAGACTTCTCCCTTCAGTCCTTCCTAAAGGCCGGAAACTGGTCTAGAAACTTCTAACCAGTTCATGCTCTATCTTTTCCATTGTCTAGGACATGATTTTTTTTTTAAATTTAATTGAAACTGCAAAGATATGTGCATAGAGGAAAAAAAGGAAAAAATGTAATCCTTCAAATTCAAGTTGTGTGTGTCTATGTGATGTGCTTAACAGTTAGAGAACACATCCCATAAGCAGTCATCATGCTAAACTGTTTATTTCATATTTGAGTTTACTTGACAATATAAAATCCCAAATCCTGGTCATTCGGGCCAAGGATGTCTATACATCTGTCTCTCAGCTGATTTTGCCAACAGTTTTCATTCTCATTTTCTCAAGGTTTAATGACCAAGGCAGAAATTTCTAGTCTGCTTTTGAAGATTTGGACCTAGGGATTAGAGTTTTGAGATCTTAGCCAGAGGAGGTACAATACTCTCATGTTTACAGGCTCTTAGCAACAGCTTAACACCCAAAATTTCCCCCTCCTCTTGCCTCACATTATAAATAATTATCCTGTTCTAATATACATTAGAAAAAACATAATTGCATTAGCAGGTTTCTCTGATTATCTTGCTATTAAAAATAAGAATTAAGTTAAAATCTGAAATTTTGTTAATTCATAGCTTTTTTCCAAGTTTAAAAAAACTTAATTTTGTCAAATGCCCATTTGCTAGTATATATTTTGGTTTTTTTCCTAACCAGAAACATTACAGACATTGCTAAAATGTTTCAAGAGATCATCAGCATACTAGCTCCTTGAGAAATGTTAGGATAGACTTCACACTACCCAGACAATCCAGTTGTCAGATTTTAAAGGTTTCAAGTTGGTCTTGTTTTCCTTTCTTCTACGTCTTGTTTTCCTTTCTTCTACTTCATGATTTCTTTATATTATTCTTTTTTTTTCAAATTGGAGATTTTATCCAATTTTATTTCAAATTTGAACTTTAAAATTTTTATTTATTTATTTATTTGACAGAGAGAGACACAGTGAGAGAGGGAACACAAGCAGGATGAGTGGAAGAGGGAGAGGCAGGCTTCCTGCTGAGCGGGCAGCCCAATGTAGGGCTTGATCCCAGGACCCTGGGACCATGTCCTGAGCCAAAAGCAGACGCTTAATGACTGAGCCACCTAGGAGTCCCTCAAATTTGAATTTTTTAATATGGAAAAGCCAGAGGTTGCCAAAGGAATTGTATACTTAATGTTGAATCTAAAGCTGAGTTAATTTTTGAAATATAAAAAATCCACTTATTAACTTGAAATTGAGATGAATATAATGCAAATCTATTTGTGTTTTCTGCTATCAAAAGAGAAAATTCAATGGGACAAAGTCAATCTATAAACCTGTTGTCTGCTTATTAGACCTGATGTAACCAGTTCAATTAATATTGCAACTATATTTAAGTTGTGGGTGATGAATATATTATCTAAAGAAATGCTACAAATAGCTTAGGTTGATGATCTTACAATGGTCTTGGTTTTTTGAAAATGGTCCACATATATTTTGGCTCCGAGATGGTCTCACCAGAAATTACTGTGGCAAATGACTCATAACCATAATGAAAATGTTGTTACGCCCATTTGGGGGAGGGCCCTGAATTTAGTGTCTGTTTACAGATAGTTTGGCACTTCCCCCAACCATCTAATCATCCTTTATGGCAAAGTATGGCTGTGGGTTGTTTATTTGTTATTGAGGCATAATTGACATATTAGTTTCAGGTGTACAACACAATGATTTGATATTTGTATACTCTGTGAGATGATCACTGCAATAAGTCCAGTACCACCTGTCACCATACAAAGTTACACAATTTTTTTTTCTTGGAATGAGAACTTTTAAGATTCACTCTCTTAGCAAATCACAAATATGCAATACAATATCGTTGTTTCTTGCATGGGCTAACTGCTCTTTCCTGTTGGGTGAACCCCCTTTCCTGCCCCCTAGTGGAGGGTTTGGCAGTGCACCAGCCGCTGGACAACCAGTAATTATTTATTGATCACCTGCTGTGTGCCAAGCACTGTGGAGGAAGCCGAAGCGTGTCCAGATTTGGGCAGAGTCCAGTGCTACACAGAGGCTTTGTAAGATGATTTAAGGTTGAACAGATATTGTAGCTTCAAGTCTTTGTGGCTCCTTACCTGAGGGCCTCTTCAGAACCCTGATCTCACTCATGTTGCACTTGAAACGTGACTGGAGGTGTCTCCGACCGCCAGAAGCTCCTACAGCCAATTTTGGACAGAGAAGCTGGCTACTCCCTGGCAGGCCTGGACTTGCGTTCTCTTGTATAGAGCTGTCCAGTTTGACCTGTAGTTACAACCAATCCTGGATCAGCATTGTCAGACGTAGGTTCCACCACACTCTGTTTGAAGAGTCCCATTTTGTGCAGTGGCAGCCACAACAAAACCCAACTTTCCTCTGTGACTTTGTTCTTTTGATTTTTAATAGATCAAAGACCTGGAGGCAGGAAGGAAAAGCGGGGTGGGGGGCGGGGGGTGGGGGTGGGGAAGAAAGAAGGTAGAGATTGTTGTCGTGTCAAGATACAGCGCCCATTTGAGGCCACTAGCCCCATTAGAAGGAAAAAGTGCACGGAAAAGGGCGAGAAACCTGCACTTGGCGCGGCATTGTTTGGGGGATTCGAGCTGCGGCCCGCCCCTGCCTCCGCCATACAGTACAGTCTCCATGGCAACGCAACCTGCTGCTGCCACCGCCAAAGTTGAAGACGCTTGAAAGGGCTTGAAGAGACCAGAATCTACAACCCTATTTCGGTTCCCGAGAACAACGGGGAGAAAATGAAGCAGAGAAAGAAAGGGGGGAGAAAGGAAGGAGTGGAGGAGGAGGGCTGGTGAGGAGGAGGGAGAGGGGAGGGAACGGGAGAGAGAGGGAGGGAGACAGACAGACAGAGAGAGAGGGAGAGAGAGAGAATGAGAATATGAATGAATATGAATGAATGAGAGAGGGAGGGAAAGAGAAGAGAGAATTTAGAGGGAGGGAGGGATGGGTTGGGGGGGGAAGGCCGGAGAAACCCCACCCCAGGCCCATGAATGCTGGCATTGTCCCTTCTTTTCTGAATCTGATTTACCATATCATAACCCCCAGGAAGAAGAAAACATCAATATCCCGAAGGAATGGTGATGTTTCTATGGAAAACCTAGGAATTTTAGTCCATAACAGATCTGGTGTAAAAAAAAATCAAAGAGATCAAAGGCAGAGCTCCCTGGAGTATAGATGCGTCTCTGAATTAAAGATGGACGATGCTGACTACAAAGTACTTTTTCTTCTTTATTCAGTCCTCTGTTTCCATTTCAAGGGAGGCGCTGGCCTCGTCATATCTGCACCAGACCATCATTTTGAACAACGTTATGAAGGGGAATAAAAAGAGGAGTGGGAGCACTAGGCACTCGGCTTCCTCTGCCCCAGACAGGTTTCCAACTATCTTCTCTAGCAAGTCTTAGTGCAGGTGTCAGCCCAGCCCTCCTCATAGAAGAAGCTCCTGGAAAAACCCACCCCCACCGTCGATCCTACGAGGGCACTAGGAAAAATGAGATCTGCTGAAATCAGGGGAAGGAAGTGCTGTTAAGCTGGCTCAAGAAATTAAGCTCAGGACATTATCAAAGGAAAAGTGTGGCAGTTTTGGTATGGGGAGGAGATGGCAGGATCTTTAGGCCTAGATTTGGACGAGAGTAGGGTAGAGGGCACCCTGGATTGGCAGGGTATAGGGCACCCTGTGGGCAGTCCCAACAGCTGTCTTAGCAGATGTGGGCTCCTGGCAGCTTTTCCAAGAGAGTGGCCCCCAAAGAGGAAGACAATGCAAGGGAGACCCAGTTAAAGTGAGGCATCTCTTTTCCAGCTGCACCTCAATTTGCACGTGTAAGAAACAAATTCTAATTGTTTTTTAGATACATCCAGCAAGAAAGACTAGCTGACTTCCACTTTTCTTTTTAAGGCAAACTGAGAAGTCAGGGATTGTGATTTCTGTGTGTATTAGTAGAAGATCATGGGAAGGAATAGACCAGTAGCAGTCCTAGATGAATGTCTTCTTCACCTGCACAAAGAGAATTCTCTGCCCTGGCATGCAATGTGTTGTGTGTATGTGTCTGTGTTGGGTGTGAGCAGGCTTTGGGAAGGTCTGTTACCATCTGTGGAGTGGCTCGTGGCCTGCTGTCTGGCTTCTTCTGGACATTGAGGCTGGAAAATTGAAACAGTAAATTTTTAAAAGCCGGAGACTCTCTGCTTCCTCCGGAAAGAAGCCATGATAATCAGTCAGGCAGTCTGGACTTGTGTGGGGAGCCAACCCTCCAGAGGCCTCAGCCCTTTGCCCCACAAGACTCCCCTTCAATTTCTCCAAAGCCAACGACAGCATATGAATATTACAGAAGTCAATTAAGTTGTTTGCAAACACACACGGGCCATTGCGGACCACGGAGGGGTGAAAGCGAGTTCCCAGGGTGAGATCAGCATCTGTACTGGCCTCCAGCAGACCTGGGGTCAGGCCCGACACTAAGTAAACAGTGCCTCAGTTGAGGGTCTCCTTTGTGGCAGCTGCAGCTGTCCAGCTGCCCATTGTCTAACCAGGGCTGGAGACTCCCTTGCTGCTCCTGCACCAACTCTGTGCACAAACACAGACCAGGGCAGGCTGCACATCCTCCCCCAACCCCCACCATGGCCCTGCCCCATCTGGGCCCCAGGCCACCAGGCTTTCTTTTCTCTCTCCCCTCCAGAACCTGGCATCTCCAGGCATTTTTACTCTTTGAGTAAGAGTGCAGGTGTAAAAATGTCCAGAATCTGGGGGAGGCTGGGAAGAATAGGGATGGGAAGAGAACACAATCACAGAATGAAAGAATGGGAGGTTGGAAATCACAATAAAACTGAAAGCAAGAATGATCTCATTAAAGTTTATCCATCAGTTTATCCAAAGTTATCTGTCTTGGAGAAGTTGGTGTGTCTGAAACAAAGGACGGGTAACAGGGGACAGGGCAGTAAAATTTCCTGAGCTGGTGGGTGTGTTGAGGGGGTGGTCTTGGGTATTGATGGGTCGCTCAGGGGCCCTGACAGAAAAGCCTCAATGTTTCAACCGCCTGGGTAGTTCCTTGCCCTATAAGTTTCTCCTAAGGATGAAACATTATAAATTCCAACACCCTCCCCTCTCCCAGGGCACCTGCCCCACCCCACTCTGACAAGGGTGGGGATTGCACTGGAAGCACTAGGGGTTTGTAATAGACACGATGGATCCCTGAGTTTTAGACTGTTTTTTGTTGGACTCGACTCTCTGAGTATACCCTGGGACTTCAACCTGTTCCACAAGGTGGGAGCTCACTGGGGTGAAATGACTTTTCCCTAGTGAAGCGTGGAGATGCCCGAGGTGTACAGGCTAAGGGGAAATTCACAAAGCAGGTAGGAGAAGAAGGATTAATGGGAATGACTCCTGAGATCAGGCCTTTTGCTGCTTCCAGACCCATCTCCACCCAAACAAACTCTTCAGGCTTTGTGGCTCCTACTTTAGAGGAATTTGTGGGACACATTTCCCTGAATTATGGCCTGAGGAGCCAAGCCCAAGGCTTGTCCAGCTGCCTCAGGTCTACCTTTCAGGCCCTCACTGAGTCCAAAGTCAACAGAGTGGTTCAGATCCTCAGAGATCCAAGCTTGAGCAGCCATAAAGCAGAGCGGTGCCAAGTTCAGAGCTGTGGCTACTGGCGCTTGTCAAATAGCTTGCTTCTCAGCTCTGTGAGAGAAAAAAAATTAGTTGGTTTCTCTTGGCACTAATTCCCTCATTATCCTCATTCTGTATCAGAGGAAAAAAAGTCTTAAATTCCATTTTGATTGACAACTGTCTGCCAGACATTGGAGAATTAGACCCTTTATCTGGTTTAGGTGGTTTGTCTCTAATTCCCTTATTTCTTAAAATTCTGAATTTAGAAAGTTGGAGGTAAAAATCACACCAAAATTTTAAAATGCAATCAGGATGTTGCTGCTGAAAAAAATCCTAGGGACTGGCTGAATAAAAAACCTTTGACTCAGACTAAAGGGTCTCAAGGTCTCAGGTTTCTGCCATATCTCCATTGATGGTCAATGGTCAAAGTTGGACTGTTTTTAATTTTCTTTAAATGCCCGAGAGAATAGTTGATGGTTAATTAAATGAGGGCCAAAGTCCTGAGTAGCAGAAGCTACTAAATCCGTGGCTTACAAATGTGAGAGAAATCCTTGAGGTCCTAGCTCATCTAAGCTTAATTGTCAAAATTTAATTAACACGAAGAATGGATGAGTTTTAAGCTTCTGACGTAGGCTCTGCTCTCGACCTTGTGTGTGTTACTTGCTGCGGGGGGCAGTGGTGGGGACTTCAAACCAAGTCCCAGTTTCCAGGAAGTCTGTTTTCCTAAGCACGAAAACTGTAGGAATTAAAAGGAAACTTTTGAATGAAGGCGGGAGCTTCTGGTTCTGGCCAGCGGGGAAGCGGATGTGGCAACTGAGGTTTTTCTTGTTAGCCCAGATTCCCCTGGGTAGATTACACGGGGAGCACTAGCCTCCTAATACATCCAGGAGCGTAGGAAGCTCTTTTAACAGCTATTTTTCTAGAACATTCATCCGCAAGTTGCAGGGGCTAGTTTTTGTTTTTTTTTTTTTTTTTTTTTTTCGGTAAGACATTTGCCGAGGACAAATCCGATGGCAAATCGTTCCTCGGGCAGTTGTCCAAACGCCTCAAATAGCTGGCGCTCGGGGGCGCGCGTGGCAGAAGAGCCTGGAAGCCGGGCCAGGCGACTCGCAGCCTCAACTTGGAAACGCTGCGCTTTTCCTCTGGGTTGGACCAGCGCCTGCCCTGCTCCTGGGGCTCCCCTATCAGTAGGAGAGCATGTGGGAAAATATTGGGTAACTTTGCCACATCCCCAACAAATAAACAGGGTAATTAAAATGACGCAGATGCTGGTGTTGGATTTCTCGGTTTCTATGATCATTAAAGGCAGCGACTTAAAAAAAAAAAACTTAATTAAGACTAATGACGGAGCTTTTCTTCTCGTGAATAGATGGCGGGTTAAACCAATTAGACACATTCATCAAATTCTTTCCACGAAGTTTTTATAGACATTTATGTTATGTTCTCAGTACAGCGCAGAATGTCGCATCGCCCAGCGCCAGGGCAGATGGGGGAGGCGCCCCGAGCCGGGCTGAGGAAAAGCACTGCCTTCGTCGCGCCTCGTAAGGCTGATTGTTCTGGGACCTGAGGGCTCACTCGTGGCTTTTTCTAGCGCGGCACCAGTCCCCTTCCTACCCAACTTCTTTTTGGAAAAGTCGCTTAAAAGTAACGAATTTTCCGTTAAGTCCCTCCCAGTGATCAAGATCTCTGGGTGTGGGCGTGTTTGGCAAAAGAGAGCTCTTCCCGGCGTAGAATAGCGCCTAAAAAAGACCAGAATTAAGAACCCTAGGAATGGAAACCGAATTATAGAAAAATAATACTAGTGCTCCTTGTCACCTTCCCCAGAATCTCCTGCGGAGGCCAGGAAAGACGTGTTTCCAAGGGGCCCAGGTCCGCGCGGGATGGCCGGGGGACAGGAGAGAGGCGCACAGAGAGCTAAGTGTGGAGGACTTCCCCAAGCCCTGAGCCCCTAACAACCTGGCTTCAACAGTTCCGCCCGCCACGGTGCCAGAGGATCGTCCCGAGCAGATTTAAGACTTAATTTCCTTAATTTCCCTGGAGCTCGGACCCTCTCCTTCCCAGAGTTGTAGAAGTTGAACTTCTAGGGAGTTTTCCGTAGCCCGAGCTGCCCGGGCCTCTTCTGAAATAGCAGTTCCATCTGTTGGCTCGGACCCTGTACGTCTGCTGTTCGAACAAGGACTTCTTTCCATGACCGTGGGAGTGATAGGTAGGGCCTGAGAAGGTGGGGAAGAAAGAGAACACGGTTTTATGCGCCAGGTTCCTACTTATCGTAGCCACAGGTTTTTCAACAACAGGTAAAAAGGGAGTGGAATGCGGCTTCAAAGCAGATCCTAGTATCCAGTGTGCATCATTCAACATATGCCCATAGACGTAACATAACTATGTATGTATGTGTATGTATGTGTGCATGTATATATGTATATATTTGGTGGGGACCTCATATATGGGAATAATATATTTAAATGATATATAGATATTTCTATATCGGTATTTCTCACCTAATATATATGGCCGCATTTGATGAGTATGGACATACGCTTTATTTTCATACGTCACAAGAGTAATTAACTGATATATGTATTAGGCGGTATATATTATATATTAAGATATATATCTGTATATATGGTGAAAAATATTACATGTGTATTGCCATCTTAGAATTGTATATTAAGCGATGACAAAATTGCGTTTAAGGACCAATATAATTAACTAGGAAGCATATTAATATATGTTAGGTCCTATATTCTAGGCCGGGGCTATATATGTATTTATTTTAGAGTATTTACAACTTTGGACAATGCAGAGTGGAACCTTTTGAACTCTAGTTCTGGCAGGAACCAGCCCGAGTTGGCTGAGACAAAACCAAGCGCCGCCTTCTTAGTTGTGCCATTTCTAACTACTCTTGATTATCCCTCCTGCGTCATCTCCATTATCTTGATATAGATAAGGAAATAATACAAAACACTACAACCTTATTGCCCTCCCCCCTTCATCTCCCCTTCGCTTCAAAGCTAGCTTTTGGTTTTTTGTTTATTGTTTTAGGGGGTGAGTGAGTTTGATTCAGCGCCGGGTAACTTTTAGGACCAAACTCCGAGTCAGCGGAGGTTCTGAGACCCAGGGCAGGGAAACGGAGCAGAAGGCATGACTCAGCTCTAGTTCTGGCACTAGAAAGTATGGTAGTTGAATGAGAAGAATAAATCTCAGGGTGAGAGTCAGCATTTGGACTATCAGGCATGTGAGCGCAGTCCTAGGTAGATTTTTTTTTAGAGCCAGCTGTTCTTGAATCCAAGACTGTGACAAGGGGTTGCGGCTGAGGAGGGGAGCAGGGGAGAGGAAAATTTGAAAAACTTCGATTTGCAAGAGGACAAACTTTTTGAACTCTCCACGCAGATGGTGCAAATCCTCCTGTAATCATTTTCAGCTCATCCGGAAGCTGCTCTCTAAGCGAAGCCCCAAAGTAAATAAACACACCCCCCCCTTCTCAAAGTCATGCCTTTAAAGCTACCACCGTCGGCTTAATTACGCTTGAATTATGCAAGGAGCTCCGCAGAGGATGGAACTTTAGGCAAATAATTGCGCCATTGTGCGCGGCGGCCGACCCTGCGCGGCCTCCCTCCAGTTTTCATCACTCGATGCTCGAAAGGCGGCGGGGCTCGAAGCCCCCTGAAATCCGCAGCTGGGGGCCAAGCCAGAGACTCCTGCCTAATTAACCTACTTCTCCACCCCGTGGATGTCAAGATTTTAGAAAAAAGGTTAGGGCAGGGAAAAAAGGGGCAACCAGGGTTCCCCCCTTCCCTCCCTGGAGTGGAAGCAAAGTTACTTTGCCAAGTCTTGTTGATTCCTTCAAAGCTTTTGCACTTAAGGCAAAAAACTTGAGATGTCCAGGGAATTAATTGAAAAAGCTTTCGGGACTACTGGGGGAGACTGAGGAGACGGAAGGTTTTGGAATATGAATGTCTTCTGTGTTCCGGTAGTGATTCAGTAAATTATGGGGGTCAAAACAGCTTCTCAAACTTGGGGAATAAATGGGGGAAATGTGATGATCCCCATAATAATTAATTTTCTAAATAAGGATGCAATTAATCTCAGATATAATTTCCTAAATAGAAAAAAAAGGATTTTAACACAGAAAGAATATCCTTTCCTATAAACTTGGTGGGGATTACTCTGCTCATCATGAAGCTTCTGTTACTTATGATGTTCTACTTAATCAATTTCCCATTCAAAACCAAATAGTTTATTTCCATTTACTTTGATTTGTCTTGAACTGCAATTGTATTTTCAGGATAAGGAGTCACCTATGTGGATCATGTTTTCAAAAAAAGAGAAATTTCTTTGTAATACCTCCAGACCTCATGAGTTTATATGGAAACTCTACTAAATTGATTGAGTAACAAACTATTTGGCTTATCAGATCTCTTCTTAATATTTTCTTACATGAGCAAAATTCATAATATGCTAGACTTCAATGAAGGTAATTTTGGAAGAAAATATTGAGGCTTTGAAATTTACAGAAGCGGAGGGCTGAATGAGCATTAGAACAGAAAACTAAGTCATTGTAGGTTGTTAAAAAAAGATTCAGATTAGATTTTTCGAAAATATAGATACTTTACTATTCAATTAGTTGATCCCCTCCGGCTTTAGAAACTCCACAGGACTTTAGCCAAAGGTGTACGGAAACATTTTCCCAAAGGGCTTATGTGTATTTATTTATTCATGGAGCCCAAGGCAAGCAGGGTTTCATAAGCAGAGATAGCAATGGGATGAAGGGCAGAAGGAAGTAAAATGTTTCTGAAGTGAGTTCCTGAAAAGCCTAAATGGTGTTCTTTCTTTAGGAAAGTTATTTTTCAGCACACAAATATTTCAGTGAAAATGGAGTAGATGCCTTGAGTTAATGTGTTATGAATCCCACAATTAACTGTACTCTGCATTTTTCAGTAATCACTTTACTACACACAAACACAGATACGTGCCTGTGTACCCAGCCATAAAGATGAACAAAATATATACCCCAAAAAATAAGTCATAAATACAAACATGAAAACAGAGGTGGTGGGGTAGAGTCAGAGTAGGAAACATAGAGTTAGAGAAAATGAAGGCTGCATGGATTGTCAGTTCAGTCTGAGACTTTAGAAAATGCCAGTGTATGAGATTCCACCTGGCTGAAGGCATAGGCTTCCTTGGGTAGTTCCTAACAAGGCACCCAGAAAGTGAACACAAGGTCTTATAATATGTGCTTTTTCTAGAGTAAGAATTAAAGTGGGGAAATGATTCTGATCTCACATTTAATAAACACTTAGGATCCTAGAAGACTTGGCAGGGACTGTTTATTTTGAATCTATAGAATAAAACATTTGTATTGATTGGTCATACTCTCCCCCAAACTTCTCTGTATAGTTTGTGTTTACCTCAAATGCCTTCAAATTTTTATGAGACATCTCTGATAATCTACATAAACCCTGAAGTTTTTATACCTTGCTTCTAGTTCATCACATAAGAATTCAGATATATTCATCTCAAACGAATGATCTAATTTCTAGAATTATACAAAGATTCAAATATATTTTTCTATTGCTATCAGCTAAATACCTCTGAATTCCCCCCACCCAAAACTCTCCTTTCATATAAGGCTAATTTTTAGTTACTTCTAAGAATGTTTGTAGCGTAGTTCTTTGTTTAACAGTTATTTTTATTCTCAGTTGTGAATGCAGTTTCCTGAACACTATAAATATCTGAAGCCCCTAAATGTTCATGAAGTTCTGGTTCACATTTAATCAGAGACTTAGGTTTATATTATTGTCTTACATATTCAAACAAGTGAGTAAAAACTATTTTTTGGCTATTAATAGAGATGATTTTCTAATAATTAAAAAAATAAATTAGATCTATTTTTTCCTATTTCTTGAAAAATACTTTGCTTGTAATGGCTTAATATACCTTTTATTTTAGCTTAGATATCCTCTCTCTCTTATGAAGATTTCAAGGCAGTATCGTAACACAGCCATTGAAATTAAGGATGGTAGGGAAAATAAAGTTTCCTAAATATGCATGGACTTTGATCTGTGGCCGGTTAGATTGTAAGAAAGTGTACATTATTGTTTAAGCGTATTGGTGGACCAAGAAAATACTTCAGTCAAGTTTTGGTATCTAGTATGCTTAGGAATGAGGATGGGAGTTAATTATAATTACTTTCCCAAAGGAAAAGTTCCTCTGTAATATTTGTTGTTCTCAGTATCAACAAATCTTATATTGGAAATATGGTTGTAGGACCCTAATTAACTAAGGTGGAAGAACAACATTTATATGATCATCTTATATCATGAAGTATAAATGTGAATTAAACTAAGAAAGTTATTCAACTGGGTTAATGTATTTTAAAATATTAGCTTTATATATTTATGTATATACTTATAGCTATACACATATGTATACACCCATAGGTTGAAACAAAATTTATAAGAGTTTAAAACTTTTTAAAAGTTCATTTATACAAGGATAAAGATACCTCTAGTATCTCTAGCTAGTCTTTAAAAATTTGTTTTTAGCAAGAGTAACAAATGATTAATTTAACTGTTTGCTAAGAAATAAGATTGATATGACACCTTTTCTAATGATCATGTTATATTTCAAATCTTAGATATTCTATCTTATTAAATATGCTTCTATGAGAGAGCTTTAATTTAGATACTGGTTGAGTCACACTTTTAATATGTTGGCATTTATTAAAAAGCATAATATTAGGGTGCCTGAGTGGCTCAGTGGGTTAAAGCCTCTGCCTTCAACTCAGGTCATGATCCCAGAGTCCTGGGATCGAGCCTCACCCCCACATTGGGCTCTCTGTTCAGCAGGGAGCCTGCTTCCCTTCCTCTCTCTGCCTGCCTCTCTGCCTACTTGTGATCTCTGTCAAATAAAAAAAAAACAAACTTAAAAAAAAAAGCATAATATTACATAGCAGCTGCCTGGGACTAGTTTCCATATGTATATGCTTTTGTAAATGTGGAAAATATTTATTTACAATTACATCTTTATACAAGTTCTTAGCTATTTTCCTACCCTAATCAACTCTTTGTAGCCTTAAAAGAGCATGGTTTTTGGTTTAACACAACTCTGAAATAAAACTAGAAAAGCAGTTCATTCATATTGGCTGCAGTGATATTTATCTCACACTGGACACATTATATTTTGGAGTTGGAGCTGATATCCCAGAACATGTTCTGCCAACCTGCACTGAAATACTCTGCTGAAAAACTGAGAGTGTAGCCAGCCAGCGTTCCTGGGAGCAGAATGACTTCTATTAGCTGCCTGTTTGTTTTTCAGGTGGAGATGTTTACCAGCTTGGTCGTGATGAACCTGATGGGCTACACCTTCTTTGTGTATAGTCTCTGAAAAAACACTCAGGCCCTTCGAGTTCTGAAAGAGCAATTCTCAATTTTCTATAGTGTTGAGAGTTAAAAACAAAACAAAACTGTGAATTCATATATGGAATTATTCTTTTTATCCTTTTCTTTTTTTTAACATTTTATTATTTTTAAGGTGTCAGGTGTACAATATAATTCAACAATTCTAGTGCTCGCTTCGGCAGCACATATACTAAAACAATTCTATACAATACTCAGTGCTCATAACAAGTATTCTCTTAATCCCCTTCATCTATTTCACCCATCCTCCACCTACCTCCCCTCTGGCAATCACAAGTTTGTTCTGATCAGCATTGTGTACACACACACACACACACACACACTCAAAAGAATGTTTTTACACCCCTAGAGAGAATCACAGTTGGAGAATTAAACACTTTCATGGTTTCATCTTTTTTATATTGATATAAGCATTTAGAGAACTTTTGTACAACCAATATTGCCTAAAAGAATTTGAAGGGATCCATTTACCTTTAGGGATCTAGAGAGAGAAGGGTAAGTGTGAAACCTGGCTAAAACAAAAAAAAAAATGAGAGTCTGGAGAATTTTTCGTCATTTAAACAACTTTAGTCAACAACTTTCGTCATTTAGACAACATACTAGAATAGAGTATAAAAGAGGCTTGTTTTTGGTGGAGATCCAAATATCCCTTACATAAATCCTTCATTTTACAGATGGAAAAAATGAGGCTTATAGAAATGAACTGATTTAGATCAACATAGCTGGTCTGGGACCAGACTTGGGTCTTCATCCAGCTTTTATTTATGGGAATGGGCCCATTACAGAGACTGTAATCTCTTTGAAAGGCAAATCTGTGCTTCTCACAACTTTGTGGTATCTGTGCATGCTTTGGAATAACAAACTCTCAATGAATACAGTGAGATTATAGTCCTGAGTGTTTACTGTATTTCTTAAGGATGTCAAGACTAAATTACTCATTAGAAACCTATTTTTTTTTAACTTTATTTAAGCTTTATTTAAACATATAATGTAACCCCACCACCCTCTCCCAACCCCTCTTCCCCCCACCCCCCTCAGTTTGTTTTATGACATTAAGAGTCTCTTTTGGTTTGTCTCCCTCCCGATCCCATCTTCTTTCATTTTTACTTTTCCTACCACCTTAACTCCCACCCCCGTTGCATCTCCACTTCCTCATATCAGGGAGATCATGTGATAGTTGTCTTTCTCCAGTTGACTTATTTCGCTAAGTTATGGAAAGAACCTAGAAACCTATTTTATTCTGAAAACCCTGGAATAAGGGTATAGTAGGTATGATATGAGAATACACTCTTTCAGTGTACTCTTTTTTTTTTTTTAAGATTTTATTTATTTATTTGATAGACAGAGATCACAAGTAGGGAGAGAGGCAGGCAGAGAGAGAGGAGGAAGCAGGCTGTCCACAGAGCAGAGAGCCCGACGCGGGGCTAGATCCCACAACCCTGGGATCATGACCTGAGCTGAAGGCAGTGGCTTTAACCCACTGAGCCACCCAGGCGCCCCTCAGTGTACTCTTACTTGAGAGAAAAGGATGCCCTCATTCCTTGGTTCATTGAAAGTTGTGATTCCAAGCGTGAAATATGTGATATGATATAGACGTAAAAGGAACTTTTAGAAGCTATCAGAACCAAGATTAGTGCCAGAATATGTGTGTGGGTAACTGGCACAGCAAAAGTAAACACACAGCAGGTAGAAATCTGAAAGCATAATTTAGTGTAGAATAAATTATCCAAAACTATCTGCTTAGTACTTTATAACTTAAAATGCATACTTCATTATTACTTTATTTTTCTGCGTTTCATTTAGGGACCGAAGTGCTCTCTAGTGGCCTAGAAAAAATATGTTGATTGCCTTGTATTTTATTTTAATTCATTTTGTAATAATTAGCCAAATTAGTAAAATTTTGCCCCCAACAATGATATATTGGTCTTATTAACAACTTTGTAAACTGATTAAGGTAAATCCCCCCAAATTAAGTCATTTCCCTAGGAAAATATTGAGAGAAAACAATAGTTCATCAATTAATGACTACACAAAAGGCTTTGGATATTGCAAGATTTATAATAGCTCTGGGGAAGTGATATTTTTTAAAGATTGTGTTTATTTATTTGAGAGAGAGGGCACAAGTAGGAGGAGGGGTAGAAGGAGAGGCACAAGCAGACTTCCACTCTGAATGGGGAGTCCAGTGTGGGGTTCCATCCCGGAACAAAAAGATGATGACTTGAGACGAAGTCAGGTGCTCTGATCTGGAGAAATGATTTGTTATCTGAAATAAGTAAATGCTGGTAATTTTGATGATTTGACAGTCCAGTCATGCTTTTATGAACCAACAAAATATATCTAGAGTACATAGTTTGAGTTGGGAAGATGCTATTTCTTCTTGCCCATTAGGCAGTCAGGCATTTGCCACCATCTGCCTTGCATAATCTAAATTTGTTGCTGCATTCTGAAGGCTGGAAATTTGGGAAGATAATTGCTTTGTTGCCTGAGAATGTCCTCTTTATTACCTTGAGGATTAGAGTGGCATTCTTACTACTCATACTAAAATGGGGATACTGACATTAATACCTGTATGGGAGGCTTATGTGATCTTTTGGGGATTGGGAATATCATTTATCCTGCCTGGGTGGCTGGGTCACCAGCTGGCTCACCCACCCCCACCTCTGCCCCCCGCTGCTATGATTCTATTCCACTGCAAAAAATCTTTCTAATTGATGGTATGATATTGCCACAATCTAGATGCTGTTAAAATTCTTTTCCAAGGTATTTTTTGTTACTGGGAGAAGATATCTCTATTGTTTGCACCACTTAATTGGGATTTTTTTTCCTGAGCACTACAGAATTAAGTTGGGGTCATAAAATCAGTGGAAGATATTAATACCACAAGATACTGCCACAGAGGGGCAGTATTTTGGAATTTTCCATGCAGCAGAAAGATTGACCTTACTTTATTTGGATGTGGGGATAAAGCATCAGAATATAGGAAGGGATTATTGTTATTGTTTTAGAAAGGAGGAGGAGGAGAGGGAGAGAGAGAGAGAGAGAGAGAGAGAGAAAAGCAGAGGGAGATTCATAACAGGTTCCACACCTAGGACTTCAGGACTTGATCTCACAATCCTGAGATCATGACCTGACCTGAAATCAAGAGTCAGACACTTAACTGACTGAGCCACCCAGGTGCCTCTTATTTTATTCTATGATAAGCAGGGGCCCCTTCCAGAGAATGTTACATTTTAGATAATATTTAGAAAATGTGGATAGATTGGTTGGTGAATTGGATTATAGGTTTTCTAAAACCACTGAAAAAACAAAGATTTATGGATGTGAAGAAAAAGATGAACTAATAAACACTTGCCTCTATTACAAATTAATGGAAGTATGACTAAAACATTAAATACCATTCCTGCAAAAGTGTACAAATAATAATGAAAATTAAAGATCAAATAATGAAGTTGAACTTAGTATTATTATTTTGCTTAATATTCTTATTAATATTATATCTTTTGATGAAAGTAAGAGCAGTATCTAGTATCTTTTTTTTTCTTTTTCTTTTATTTCAAAGGTTTTATTTATTTATTTGACAGAGAGACACAGAGAGAAGGAACACAAACAGGGGAGTGGGAGAGGGAGAAGCAGGCTCCCCGCTGTGCAGGGAGCCCAATGAAGGGCTCGATCCCAGGACCCTGGGATCATGACCCGAGCCCAAGGCAGACGCTTAATGACTGACCACCCAGGCGCCCATTTTTTTTTTTTTTTAAGATTTTATTTATTTATTTGAGAGAGAAAGAGAGATAGCAAGAGAGAACACAAGCAGGGGACGGGGCAGAGGGAGAAGGAGACCCCCCCCACCCCCCCGCCCCAAGCAGGGAGCTAGATATGGGGCAGATCCCGGATCCTGACCTGAGCAGAAGGCAGACCGCTTAACCGACTGAGCCACCCAGGTGCCCCTTGAATCTTTTCTAGAGAAAACAAAACACTGTATTTGTGAGAGTCTACGATGCATGATAGTGGTCAGATGGGGACATATGCTTCACTCCTTCCTTTCAGAGGGAATGTTTTCTGCAGTCTACTGTGATGAATAACTCTGCACTTGCTTCTGGAGGAGGTGTGTGTTTTTGACAATAGCAGCATAAATAACAGAACTTCAACATAAGGACATTTCAAAAAAGGGATAGGCATTCCTTACAGTATGTTGAGGATTGAATTATTTTTTAATCATTCACTGTAGGTTTGACATAAACTCCATGTGACTGGAGATTTTTGTGGAATGAAACAGAGCTGAAGCAGAGTGAATTCATACATCCAGATTAGATGGTTTTCTAAATCCCAAACCAGCCTCCCCATCCCTGCCCCAAGAACAGGTGTTTGGAGCTAAAATATCTTTTTAATTTGTCACAAAAATCAAGCTTTAACTCCCAACTTTAAATATAAGTTCCCCATCAAATTTCTGTCCTTGGTCTACTTTTCTTCTTTCTTTATACTCTCCGCTTCAACAATATCTTCCTGAGCTTCTAAAACTGCATGAGGCTGTGCTCACTTGGGTAGCACATGTGCTAAAATTGGAATGATGCAGAGATTAGCATGGCTGCTGTGTGGGGATGACATGCAAATTTGTGAAGCATTCTCTATTATTTCTACTCCTGAAACCAACATTACACTATATGTTAACTAACTAAAATTTAAATAAAAACTTAAGAAATAAGTGATGGGGGTGCCTGGGTGGTTTATTGTTAAGAGTCTTCCTTTGGCTCAGGTCATGATCCCAGGGTCCTGGGATGATGTCACACATCTGGTTCCTTGCTCAGCGGGAGCCTGCTTCTCCCTCTGCCTGTGGCTCACCTTGCTTGTCCTTTCTTTCTCATCCTCTCTCTCTGACAAATAAACAAAATCTAAAAAAAAAAAAGAAAATTAAAAAATATGTTAGCAAAAAAAATAAATTAAAAAAAAAAAAAGATAAAAGGGAAGCCTGGGTGGCTCAGTCAATTAAGCATCTGCTTTCCACTCCGGTCATGATCCCAGGTCCTAGGATTGAGCCTCACATCAGGCTCCTTGCTCAGCAGGGAGCCTGCTTCTCCCTCTGCCTGCCTCTTCCCCTGCTTGTGCTCTCTCTCTTTCTGACAAATAAATAAATAAAATCTTTAAAAAAGTAACCGACGATCATGTTTAAAAAAATCTCATGTGGTAACTTTTTATTTTATTTTTAAAGTATTCTCTACACACAACAGGGGGCTCAAACTTTTGACCCCACTATCAAGCCTCACATGCTCTATTGATGGAGCCAACCAGGTCCCCCACATGTAGATAACTCTTAAACACCTCTCTCCAGTCTCAGGCTCCATTTTACTCCGTGGGTGCCATTTCCAATTTCCTAGCAAAGTTATGTATTTCTATTTTTTTAAAAAGATTTTATTTATTTATTTGACACAGAGAGAGAGATCATAAGTAAGCAGAGAGGCAGGCAGAGAGAAGGGGGAAGTAGGCTACCCGCTGAGCAGAGAGCCAGATCAATGCCGGGCTCGATCCCAGGACCCTGAGATCATGACCTGAGCTGAAGGCAGAGGTTTAACCCATTGAGCCACCCAGGTGCCCCCAAATTGTGTATTTCTTATCTCTTTTCTTTCTTTTTTTTTACTTTTTAAAAAAGTTTTTTTTTTTTTAAGATTTTATTTATTCATTTGACAGACAGAGGTCACAAGTAGGCAGAGAGGCAGGCAGAGAGAGAGAGAGGAGGATGTAGGCTCTCCGCCACGCAGGGAGCCCGATTTGGGGCTCGATCACAGGACTCTGGGATCATGACCCGGGCCGAAGGCAGAGGCTTTAACCCACTGAGCCACCCAGGTGCCCCATTTTTTTGTTTTTTAAAGATTTTATTTGTTTATTTGACAGAGAGAGACAAAGCAAGAGAGAGGACACAAGCAGGGGAAGTGGAAGAAGTAAAAGCAAGCTTCCCGCTGGGCAGGAAACCCAATTCGGGTTTCCATCCCAGGACCGTGGGATCACAACAGAAGGTGGATGCTTAATGACTGAGCAAAAAACCAAATAGTTTTTTTAAAACTTTTTATTTATTTATGTTTATTTATTTATTTAAGAGAGAGAGAGAGAGAGAGAGAGAGAGAGAAAGATAACACAAGCAGGGAGGAGGGGCAGAGGGAGATAGAGAACCAGACTCGCCACCAAGCAGGGAATCCGATGTGGGGCTCCATCCCAGGACCTTGGGATAATGACCTGAGCAAGGCGGACATTTAACCAACTGAGCCATCCAGGCACCCCTTCAAAAAGTTTTAATTCAAATTCCGATGAGTTGACCTGCAGTATAATATTAGTATCAGGTGTATAATATAGTGATTCAACAATCCTATACGTGGCCGGGACTGATCACAAGTCCTCCCGACCCCTCTCATGAGATGCGTATTTCTCTTCTTTTCTTCTTTTTTTAAAGATTTTATGTATTTATTTGACAGAGATCACAAGTAGGCAGAAAGGCAGGCATAGAGAGAGGGGGGGAAGCGGGCTCCCTGCGGAGCAGAGAGCCTGATTTGGGGCTCGATCTTAGGACCCTGAGATCATGACCTGAGCAGAAGGCAGAGGCTTAATCCACTGAGCCACCCAGGTGCCCTGAGATGTGTATTTCTTAACACATGCTTGTTAAACTAGACAGGTCCAAAGTGGAGCTGAATATCTCCTTGGTCTGTCTTCTTCTCCCTCCTTCAGGTCTATTTCATATATTGTTCAATAGGATCACCAGTTTTCAGTTCTTTAGGTTCACAGTGAAGGAGTTTTCTTTCTACGCTTCTTCCCCTTTAGGCCCATAGTCAATTTGTCTTTAAGTCCTCCAGTTGCAGCTTGCTCCTAATTTCTTTCTTCTTTTCACTCCTTTGTTTCTTGCCACTTGAATAATTTTAATGTTCTTTTCTAACTACCTAACGTTCCATGTTTCAGCTCCTCTTCAACATCAAGGCAGTTTATCTAAAGAACTCTTCTCCATTCAGAATCAACCAGATGTTGGGCTCTTTACATAAGTTATCTCATGTAATTTTCACTCACATGTACCTCATTCAAGAGGTGTCATCTTCGTTTATAAAGAAAGTTGGGGCTCAAGGAATTGAAGAAACTTCCCAGAACATTCAAGAGAATGATCATATAATTTCTCATCCAAACACTTTTGAACATGAAAGGGGATATTAGAAAGAGTTATGACCAGATAGTAGGTGTAAGAAGGAATTTCCACAGACACACCAGGACACAAATTATCCACTCAGTATGTAACTGAATGAATCTGGGTTCCACTCTAGGTCAGTCTGGAGAGATGCTGTGGCCATCCTGTGACCATGAGGGGAGTAAGTTGTTGAGCTGAGGGTGACAGAAAGGAAGGAAAGAAAGAAAGAAGTCTTTTGATGGTCATGTTAATCCACTCCATCTCCTATCTTCATGAAAAGGAGAGAATAAGTATGTTTATTGTTTAAGTCATTTTATTTGGTATTTCGCTACTTGAGGCTTGAATATGCTTTGATAGAAGGAAAGACAGTTATACAAGGAATGGTAATAATGTGTGACTTCTGCTAGACTAAGGACTAGTCAAAGTGCAGGACACTGAGAGATCGCTTAGGATTATCGATCTAATGTTGTGCTACTGCACATATGTGTGTGGAGAGGAGATGGTTAATGATAGATTCCTGGACAAAAGACATTTTAATAGTAACTTGGATAGTGAATTGAATTTTGTTTACCTTATCTTTATACTTGGAAACAGTAAGTTTTCCCTCCCACGAACTTTGACCTCAGTAATTTACAAGTGCTTTGCTTTACAATTTTGACAGGCAAGTAATATTAGACTGAAGGGCTAAGGTCAAAGTGATTCAGGGATTCAACTTGCAAAAGTCACCCTAAAGTCTTGGTTGTATTTGATTTATGTTTTCATTTTCATTGGTATATATCCATTTTCATCTAAGTTTGATAGTATGAAGTGTTATGATGTAGTTATTTTTGGCTTCAGTTTTTGCTTTCTAAAATCTCCAGCCTTCCTTTGGGTGATTTTTGTTGTTGTTGTTGAGCTGGGGTTAAGAAGAAAGGAAGGCCTCTGAATTCATGAGTGATTTGTTAAAAGAAGAAATAAACTGAGCAATTCAGAATTATACAAACAATGGCAATTGTAGAAGACCACCTGTTCCAAGATAGGCAGTCCTCAGAGACTTTAAACACGCTTTCTTCCCAGCCTTAATTGCCTCAGGATGAGGCAATCCTGTGTATCTGTTCAGAACCATTAATAACCTACTTCACCTGATTGCAGCAAGTGTTTTTTTCCTTTAGATTTGTCAAATGGTAAGTGCAAAGACTTTATGCGCTGATAAACAACAAAATTGACCAAATTTAGCAGTAGGTCTCAGCAAAAGGCAATTTCTTCTTTCATCTTCCATCTAATTTGACAACTAACGGTTTTTGAAAATCTAAAGCTGGGCGATTTCTCCAACACACTTGCTAGATTTTGATTAGATTAAATATGGTCTGCTTTTGCTTTGTTTTTTAGAATTGTTCTCCGGTTGTATTTTCTCCCGTGTTTGTGTGATTTGATACAGATTTCCAGATTACCATCTCTTTGCCTTTTGAAGATGGTTTCCTGCTCATCTATTCCATTTCTTTGATTGTTTCTAGTATTTACCATTTGATCTGTGTGACTTTGAGCAAGTCACTTAACTTCTCTGTGCTTTAGATTAATTATTATCTGTGAAACGATAATGTAACTTCAGAGACAATGGGATATGTTTTCAGAGCAAATAGTTTTAGGAAGTCATCAGGTCTGCAAAAATTCTGGAATTAGCACATATAGACCAATTCTTTTTACTTTCCACCCATTTTTTAAAGCTTTTCCTTCATGGGTAGAGAGCTCACTACTGTGGCTCTCAGCCTTAGCATTTTATGCATGTGGTGTTCATTTTAGAATGATTTTAAGAACAGCTTTAAAAGGGGGAAGTACAGAATAATTACCTAAAGTGGTTTTTGTGTGTGTGTGTGTGTGTGTGTGTGTGTGTGTGTGTGTGTGTGTGTGTGTGCTTTGTGATGATGGTGTGGGAGTGTGGGGATGAGATTTGTGGGCTGATAAAGTCATGCACATAAGTTCAAGGACACTTCTTGTGTCATGCCTTGTATTAGAGACACACAGCTATGTGTCCCTCCACTGCTGTGTATGTGGAGACTTAAGAACTGGACCTCTTGTGCCATTGGCAGAAAGTAGGGTTTCAAAAAATATTTAACTTAAAACGGAGAATCCTAAAGACCTGGTCTTTGTAAATGGAAAGGAAGTGACACAAACCATGCACAGTTAAGTGACAAAAGGAAAGCAAAAGCACAGTTAGAAGGCATAGAAATGTGAAAATGTGCCAAGGAAATATAGGGAGGCCCATAAAGTGTGATAATTTAGGAGAAAATAATTTAGATGTTGAAAAAAGACGGTGCTTCTGAAGAGATTCCATCAACTTTAAAGATACATTAAAAGCCAGGAAAATTATTGGAAAATCATTTGGACTCTTTAAGAACAAAACCATAATGTATAGAAAAAGGCCAAAGTTTTCTAATTCAATAGGACCTTTAGTGATTTACAAGGCTCAAGGCAATCTATTCCTGTTCTAACACTTGCTGACTTGCAACCATGAGCAAGTTATAAACCCCTCTTTGTAACTCGATTTTTCTCATAAGTAAAATAAGGAAAATAATAGTGTCTGAATGAGATGAGAGTATAAAAGAGTGTAATAGTGAACACTCATACAAGATTAACTGATACTATTAATTATTATTATAATCACTAGTACAATTATTATTGTCATCATCATTGAGAGATGGTTTGAAAGCTTGAGCATGAACTTTGGAACCAGATTGCCTGGCTTCAAATCCTGCCTCCATCCTGCCACTTACTACTTGTGGGTCTTTGGTCAAGTTACTTAAATCTCCAGGTTTCTGTTTCCTCATCCGTAAAATGGGAAGAATAGTACTTCCTTCATGGAGTTACTATAAACATGAAATGAACTAATGTATATGGAGAGTGTACAACTGCCCCTGGCTCATTATCTCATTCTGGTGATTATTTTTCTGACCTCATCCTAGCCCACTCTACCATCAGCCACACTGACTTATGTTCTGTGTGCATCAAGAACTTATGCTTCCGGTTCTTTGCCCATGTCACCTCTTTAGCCAGGCCTTCTCTGCCTGACCGTGGTTTTGCTCTCCACCCACAGGTACTTTTTTTTTTAAAAGAATTTATTTATTTATTTGACAGAGATCACAGTAGGCAGAGAGAGAGAGAGGAGCAAGCAGGCTTCCCGCTGAGCAGAGAGCCTGATGCGGGGCTCGATCCCATGACCCTGGGATCATGACCCGAGCTGAAGGCAGAGGCTTTAACCCACTGAGCCACCCAGGCGCCCCCACAGGTACTTTCTAAGTCAATTTCTGTACCAGTTTTTTCCTCAGCATTCTCTATCTGATGTTGTTTTTGTGTATGTATTGCTTCTCTGTTTATTACCTGACTCTCCCCACCCTTATAGAATATAGTCTACATGCCTTATTTGCTACTGTGTCCCGGCACCTAGGTCAACACCTTACAGATAGCAGGCATTCCGAAATAGTTGTTGAATGAATGCACGCAATAGTGATCAAGTGATCTGAAGATCAGTAAGGACCACTTCCTGCCCTTAAAGGCAGTCTAGAGTAGGGCTGCTCAAAATGTGGTCAATGCCAGTACTCTCATGCTGGCTCAGTGTTGGTGATGATACACTCTGTCCAAACAAGGATACTTAGAGAATAAAAGGGGCAGAGGTCCTGTTAATAATCATGTCCGGGCTGTAGGCAGACATAGGGAGACATAGTGAACCTTAGGCACAGTAAACCTTATCCATGAACTAGCTGCATTAGAACTACAAATGGTGGCGTGGTGGAACTGACTCACAAAAATGCAGATTCCTGGACCTCATCCGGGCCCCATAGCATTAGGACCTTTATTTCAGGAAGTGCCTTTCATGATTCTGAGATCTGCCAAACTGGCTAGAGTTTGAGAACCGCCTGGGCTGGGGATTAGAACCTCCTCTTTTGAGGGCTTTGTCCTCAACCCAGGAGGCTTCCCTAAAGGTGTTAAATACTTAACACCGTTGTGTGGGGGCTGCAGTGGCTGCTGTGTGGTAGCCGAGCGCTCATTAGCACTTGTATAGGAACGTCTGCCTGTTCTGGAGAGTTAATTTCTTGGCAAACAATGAGAGTCTTCATAAAGCACTTCTTCGGAGTGAGGACAAATTTGGGGTAATGTAGTGCAAATTGTAGGAAGTGAGTACATTAGCACGAAAGAGATTTAATAAGCTTGGAAAAGAGATTTAGTTCATCTGGCAAAAAGATGTAAATTGGGGGAAGCGAGGTGAATATGGTAACAAAAATAAAGGCCAGTCACTTATGGTTGAACCTCTTCTTTTAAAAAAAATGCTTTTGGGACAATATGTCGGAGTCTGTAGGTCTTACCAAGACCTGTAAAATAGGAGATGTTTGAGGACCTTGCTGCATGTATCTTTGCATTGATGGCACGGACAGTATTTTCTGGTAATGGGTAATAGTGGCAAAGTTAATAAAGCCTTTACCGCCCTCTGGCCCTCTGACTTCTCTCTTCTTTCAAGAATTTTCCTCCTTGTCCATCCATTTCATCTCCCTATAGTGGGAGTGAACTACTAATTGTTCTTGTGGGTTTCCCTCATGGCATCACGGATTTTATCTCTTTTCCATCCTTTTCTAACATTTTCAAATTCATTCCTTTTTTAATCCTGATACAGGAGGATAATGTATGAATTTATACCTTTATCAATTTAAAATCTTACAAACGTACAGGCTTGATTTTTTATCATCTCAACAGCAATTCTTCCTTTAGATTCCACTCTTTGTTAAATAGGTCATTAATGCTTTAATTTAAACAAAAATCATTGTATCATAGAGATATTTTATATGGAAACACGTATAAAAGAGACAGGTGTCATTTATATACCTTGGCTTGCTATCATTTCCCATGAAGTAAAAAGAAATAGATGGAGAAAGTGTTCTTGTGATGTCTTCATTTCAAATGATATGAAAAATAAGAATTCACCCATAGGCATGTTAAAACAAAGTCTAAAAGTGCACCTTCCTCTCACTGATTACTTTCAATTTGTATATTTTATTTCTCACTCTGTGAACCTAACCATGGGATTTGGCAACCACTCCAAGAATCTGAATTTTAAAGTTAGAGGTAAAAGGTTGTAGTCATAGTTATTTCCAATTCCGGGAATGAAAATGCTGTGTACGGAGTTCATGGAAATAATTATTCATATGTTAAACTTGCCATAATAACTTAAAAAAAACAACAACAAAACACCCAGTGTCATTAGAAATTGGGTGTATGTGACTTTAAAAGTTTTTGGCTCTTGGCCAGCCTCTCCGGAGCATGCTGGCCACTTTGGGTAGCATTGGCAACTTCTTTCGCAGGTTTTCCAGTTGATGCAGTTTCAAACAGCAGGAGGGTGACATCTCTGTATTCAGAACACCTAACAATGCCTGTTCAAAACAGATTCCTGACTCCTTAAGCTTGCCTAGAAAGATTGTTTCTCTGAAATCTCCTCTAGAGACATGGAGCTGTCTTAATTACTTCTAACATTAGCTGAGTATTTAAAATATTACCTATTACAGTATCTAACTAGCAGTGTTTCAAGGCCTCCTCTAACCAAATAAATAAGCATCAGTGTGCTTAGATAATCCATTATATCATGACATTTGTCAAAAACAACTTCGAGTAGAAATAAACTGTTTCTCAGTGAAACATTAGCCTCCTAATGGTGGACATGTTTGCTCTGGGAATCAAGACTTCATTCTAATAATTTCTACAGTTTTGAGAGCCAAGTGGTTGTCGAGATGCTGGTTCCCGTTGAGGGAAGTTGCTTTTCTTTTGTAACATGGATGTCTCACCCTCTCTCCTCATCACCTTTGGATCTACTGTAGTCAACCGTGTCTGCCTTCAGATTTTGGTTTTGGAACTGTGGTCTGGGGTGTGTTGGAAGAGTGACTTTTGCCATAATTCAAAGAGCAGGCTGCTGTCGGATGCTGGCTGTGATCTTTCTAGAGTCGGAGCAGAAAAATACACGTTTAGTAAAAATCAGATTGAGCACCACCTTTTTTTGTGATCCTTGTGGCTATCATTAAATACTTCTTTTTGCATAAATTTTCCTTTTGGATACAACTGGAGTTTAATTTTTAGCATGATATTAAGATTATACATAAACCAATAATTTTTTATTAACGAGTACATTCCCATGAACTTTTTGACAAGAATAAGGTGGTGAAATTTAGGATTTTGTCCTGATTTCAAATTAGAAATTACAAATCACTTTGCACAAATTTCTTTTTATTCATGATTATGATTTCTTCCTTCATCCCACTTTCCCTTATAAAAATGGGCAGAAATTATTTAAAATTTTTGTGTTTTATGATTTGAATATCAAGGCTATGTAAAAATACCAGACATCAAAAAAATTTTTAATATACAAAAAGAGTATTATATCTGCTTGATAACATGATTTTATTATTCAATGGTATATATAGATTGCATTTAATTCCTAAAATATTTTCCATTTCTTTTTTTCCTGACCCACCTGGGAAAAAAAATCAAAATAATAACCACAAAGAACAACTTTTTAAATAAATTCTCATTCCTGGTTGCCTGTTTCTACTCTGAAAGCAGTGCAACAGGATGGAATAATGAAGAAGATGGGAATATAGGATTCATTTCATAAGAATTCCAAATTCTGGGGCACCTGAGTGGCTCAGTGGGTTAAGCCTCTTCCTTGGCTCAGGTCATGATCTCAGGGTTTTGAGATGGAGTCCCTGGTGGGCTCTCTGCTCAGCAGGGAGCCGGCTTCCCCTCTCTCTGCCTGGCTCTCTGCCTACTTGTGATCACTTTCTCCCTCAGTCAAATAAATAAATAAAATCTTTAAAAAAAAGAATTCCAAATTATCTAAGTTTTTATACTTAAAATGCTATTTCTTTAAGTAGGATAAATTATGACTTTTTTGTTTTTGTATTTAAACATATATTTTGATTCATTTCTCTTAGAATTTAAAAACATACATAATCTGAAATAATTTATTTTCCACTAATGTGTATACAGTTTCTGTATTTATACTGATTGGCCTTGGCAAATCAAAAAAGGAATTCAGAGTCATGCATTATAGTTATCTTGTTCAAACTTTCCTAAAATAGTGTAAAGGCAATTTAGAAAATAATGGAATATACATTGTTTACTCTGGGTAGAGTGCTAGAAATAATGAGAGTCTCAGAAAATAATATCAACACATTAGATATTCAAGAGACTGGAGATGCAACACTGGGAAAAATATAATGCAAAAAACCACAATAACAAAGGCATAGGGGATAATGAAGAACAATTTAGACAAAGGACATTAGCTGTAATGTTGATTGTAGCAAAAATAACAAAGCAAAACCATGACTTTTGGCCCTTTGTTGGAAAAAAGTTAGGGGCAACTGAAATATTGGGAACATATGTAATTGAAAGAAATAAAAATTCCTTCTTGAAAATTGGAAAAATGAGTACAGGGCTACAGGCGCCAACTACAAGGAGATAATGAGGGCTACGTGGGAGTTGAATGCAAATATAATGAATTTTAAAGCAATGATGCTTTTTATTTGTATTAACTTCTATCAGTTAGCTTTTTTTCTAAAATAGAAGGCTTTGTATAGCAGGAAAGATACTTTATGTTGTAATATCTTATGCTATAATTGGATAGGGTTCAAATAGATTTTCAAATTAGCTAACTTCTGTTCAGGGCATATACTAAATACTTCTCTACGGACATTTGAATTGGAAAGAAAAGCTGAAATCCTTTCCCACCTATATTTAGAGCTTTTAAAAACTATAAATTACAAACCAAAAAGTAGTTTAAAAGAGTTTCAGAGAAGAGAGAGGAAGACACATATTTTATTCCAATGGACCACATAGCATCACTCAATTTTAAAATATAGATTTTAATTGACACAGGTGCGCAGGGAGGGAGGTTGTCAGGCTGATATGAACTGCATCAAAGAGGAGAGAGATCCTTAGGGGTAAGAAAAACAAAAGGGCCTGACAAAGAGAAAAGTGAAGAACAAGAAAAGAAGACGGGTCAGAGGTGGGAAAAGGAAAGTGCTCAAAAAAATGTTAAGCCCAGTCAATATGGAACAAATTGTTTCTTTAATGGGAATCAGCATCATCAACCCATTATCCCTGTATCTTACAGCACATACCAAGTACTCTGATACTCAGTGGAGAAGAAACTGAAGGAATGAACTTGGTAATGTACTCTGCAAGGCATCCACAAGGGGCTTGGCACTGGGTCTCTTTCACCCTTCCCCCATCTGTCGGGGAGAAATGTGCAGATGTCTGCACATCTGTCCAGTGTCCAGTGTCTGGCTGTACTTAGCTATTAGAGCATGACAAACTTGTATTTAAGTACTTAAACTTGTAATGAAAAACAGATTGTCTGGAGAACACTCTAATGGCTCTGTGCAAAAGCGCTCAACTCCATTTGCTAAATATGAAATCAAATGTTGCAATTAATTGTAGACTGTGCCGGGCCAACCCTTTCTCTGACCACATTACCAGGTTCCAGAATGGGGAATGGGTAAACGTTTCTGATGGTGATTGACTTGTGCCTTCTGCTCTCTCAAATATGCTTTAGTCATATCCCTTTGGTTCCTTTGGTCCTCATCTCCTCAACTGTGGTTTTGGAGGACAGGTAGTATAGCCTTGTACCCCTTCAGACGAATGTGCAGTGAGCGAGGCTTTGTTGCTTTTAGTAAAAAGCATCCCAAGTTTGGTTGCTTCCCTTCCTTTGTTGAATGGATTTGCTCCTTTTACAGAATGTCTCTGTCATGCAGTTGTCACTCTGGGCATCCACTACTCTGCTGTTGCTCATCCACTGCTTGTCCAAGCCTCTCCTGCCCTTCTCTCCCTTTGTGTTTCACGCCAAGTTGGGCGTTCAGTCTTTCATCATCCATCTTTATTTGGTGACCCATGATGCAATGTCTCTTCACTCAGAATTTCCCCATGGTTGGAGAAGTGGAGTCTCTTAAATCATTTGGCGGGGGTGGGGGTGGGGGGGTGGATTGCAAGGTCTGTGATCATTTCCTTTAAAGAAGGGTGGTTCTCTGGCATGCCTGGCTGGCACAGTTGGTAGAGCATGGGACTCTTGATCTCTGAGTGATGAGTTCAAGCCCCACCTAGGGGGTAGAGTATAGTTGAAAAAAATGTTAAATAAAGAAGGGTGGTTTTCAGGCCATCTGGCTGACCAGGAGGCTAGTTCTCGCTCACTCTGATTTCACTGGCCATCTCTTTCTGACTCTCCCCCTTTCTTTCAAGGCAAGGCCTATATCCTGTCCTTAGCTTCAACAAAAGCCAGAAAAGTCTAGTTGCCTGTAAGACTACTTAGAAGATTATGTCTGTTTCTCTCACCCAAATAAGAACTGCCTCGGTGGTGTTTTTGCATACTGACTATGTGACCTAGAATAAGGTACTTAAACCTCTCTGTGACTCAAATATATGGGCATATTTGTAGTATGTGGGTAATGTTTCTGTAATACATGGGGAATTATTTCCACTTATTGCACAGAGTTGAAATGTGTCATGTAAGGATGAGCACAGTATTTGGCACACAGTAAGTGCCATGCAAGTTTTGCTGGTTTTATTATTTTTCTCTCAAGAGAAGATTTATAAGTGCCAGAGGGCACATATGCTTGTTGGATTGTAGGTCTAAAGGGTGACATTTTAAATTATTTCATGATCATAACATGTATATCTTGAAGTAAGAAACTTAAATTAGTTGCACACAGCAACATATTTTATAATGACATCTTTAGGCCATGAAACATGATTTTTTCCTTCTGAAATAATAGTTGAAATAATGTGGCTTGAATTTTTTCTTCACCCAGAATGATAGAATTCACTTTTTCTTGAGGAAGGGATGCACTACTTTGATTCTTATATTTGGGTGGTGAATACTTCACAAAATAGCCTGCACAAGATTTAGGACTTTTTTTTTATGATTTATTTATTTATTTTACAGAGAGGGAGAGAGAGCACAAGCAGAGGGAGCGGCAGGCAGAGGGAGGAGAAGCAGGCTCCACATTGAGCAAGGAGCCCGAAGGGGGGCTCAATCCCAGGACATTGGGATCATGACCTGGGCCGAAGGCAGATTCTTTTTTTTTAGTATTTTTATTTATTTATTTGAGAGAGAGAGTGAGTATGAGCGAGGAGAAGGTCAGAGAGAGAAGCAGACTCCCCGTGGAGCTGGGAGCCTGATGCGGGACTTGATCCCGGGACTCCAGGATCTTGACCTGAGCTGAACGCAGTCGCTCAACCAACTGAGCCACCCAGGCGCCCCGAAGGCAGATTCTTAACAGACTGAACCACTTAGGAGTCCTAAGATTTAGGATTCTTCTTCTTTTTTTTATAAAGATTTTATTTGTTTATTCGACAGAAATCACAAGGAGGCAGAGAGGCAGGCAGAGAGAGAGGAGGAAGAAGCCTCCCCACTGAGTAGAGAGCCCGATGCGGGGCTCCATCCCAGGACCCTGGGATCATGACCTGAGCCAAAAGCAGAGGCTTTAACCCACTGAGTCACCCAGGCACCCCAAGATTTAGGATTCTTAACAGATATTGCCAATTTCAACAGTATGGTGCTTCAAAAGGGAATCACTACTCACAGTAGAACTGTAATCCTGTGATGAAGAGATGAATAGGCTTCCCCCCCTCCAATTTATATGCTCATATGATTAAAATATGAGAGAGAAATAGAAATGCTGGAAGGTATTGACCAAGACTTTTGGCACTATGTGAATTAGACTGCACTTTCAAAATTTGAAATATTTTGAAGAGAAGTGACAAAAGAGTTAGAGTTTTGCCCAAAGCATAGTTCTTGAAATTTATGAAACAACTAAGAGATTTTTTTTTCCTAACTACCCAAATTGTGGGTGGTAGGAATTGTAGGGGAGAAACCATACATGTTTTGCTTTTTGCAAAAGTATGCCTTCAGAGAAAAATAATAATTTTTATTGTCAGATCATGAAACTGTGAGAATCTTCTGATGTCACACTTTGTGGAGTGCATATATTTATGTTTTTCAAAGGTTGGTGTTCTCATATGCATTTCTAACATGTTAGAGACATAAGAGTTATTTTGTTTGTTATGATTGACATGGAACATGTTGCGCTATAAATGCTAATTATAGCTTGGTATGTATGTTAACTATGTTACATTGTTTTGTATATTCCCTTTTAGATATTTAAAGGCTTAAGGTATTTTATATGATAAAGAAATATTAGATAAATACTCAGTCTGTGTTTTTTCTAAAAAATGACACATTTAGGATTTAAAACACCTCGTGTGTCAATCTTTCTATAAATTATTTGGAGAGAAATAATAAGTTACATTTTTTGAGGCTTCACAGGATCAAAAATGGCTTTGTAACATGCAATTAAGCCTATGTATTCCCAATGAGAGGACTGAGGTTTGTAGTATCAGTTTTATTTTCAGACAACAGAAAACTTTGTATAATTTCTTTCCTTCTTTCCTTCCTCCCTCCCTTCTTCCTTTCTCCTTTCCTTTCTCCCTTCCTCCCTCCCCTCTTCCTTCTTTCCTTCCATCGTTCCTTCCTCGCCTTCTTCTCCTTCTCTTTCTCCTCCTCCTTCTTTTATAATATAGCAATAATCTGTTAGATGTTTAAAATGATGGCATGATTTTAGCCTTTAAAAAATTTTAAATAATACAACTACTATGGGTCTGTGCACCATACAGACACTTAGGAAAGAGCTGTTGCATGACAACTAATAGCACAGCCACTCTAGTAGATAGAGTGAAATATCTAGGATTTTTTTATTATGGAAAAGAAAAAGTTGCTAGTGAAATATGTACCTGTAAATATTTGTAATAGTCTCCCAAATAAATATCTCTCTATAAGAATACATCACTGTAGGCTAAAATCTTCAGGAATAATTTTTTTTAAGTTTTAGGGAACATGATTTCATCTGATAAGAAAGAGTTACTCTATTTTGTATCCTATAATATTGTAAATATTATTAAATATAAAAGCAATTCAACATGACACAGTTTAAATTAAACCTATATTAGATTTTCTCAGTAATGAAGCAATTTCTAGAACATGAGACCAATAAAATATTTTTTTGAAACCAAAAATGAATGAAAAGACTAATTACCAAGAAATTACTCTGTACTATTTGATTACTACCTAAATAATGTAGGTACAATTTTCCAATGGATTGTAGTTTTATTTTTATCTGATAAAATGAAAATAGAGTGAGGTAATCTAAAATCATTTATCTAATATAGATAAAAATTGCCTTCCAGGGCAACTGAAAGATATCCTTTCTTTGCCTTTTTTTCTTATGAGAACCATAGGAAAAGTCCAGGTATGTGGTTATACCTAATTTGAACTCAGCAAAGAATGAATCATTAATTTCTCTGAAGGTGTGGAGAAGGATTGACTGCACTTATTCTGCAACTAGTTTTCCTAGAATTTGATTTTAGGAACACTGACATTGCAAAGTGGGAAATTAAAAAGAAATCAGTGTAAATAACCATTTGGCTAATCTTTTAGTAAATAATCTTAACTAAGAGGCAAAGTGGAAAGCAGAGAACCAAAGTTTCAGTAAATAAGAAAGCATGTTTCCACCTTTTAAATATTTCTGCAAGTGTATTGAGCACATGGCAGTTCAATATAGCACAGATTACTCCTAAAGTTGATGTATTTATATGAAAGCACTGACAGTATTATTATAATATAAGAAAAAAATACTGACCCATGTGAAATTTATACATATAAATCCATTTATAATATCTGATCAATTATATGTTCCTCCTACAAATCAAAGCAAAACACATTTTCCACGTTTTTGGTTGTATATATGTGTTCTAGAGCATCATCAATACTACCTTGATTGGGTGTAGAAATTATTTGCTGTTAAACTGTGCTTCAGTTTGCAAACTAAAATGTGTGCTATAGTACCACATAAAAGGCTTGCTGGCTGTCATTAAAAGACATCAAAGGGCAGCCTCCTAGAAGTCTTTAAGTTTTATGGCAGGTGCCTCACAGAGAATGTCAGGTCATCTTGGGAAACCAGAAGAAGACTCCACCTAAACTCAATTGTCTTTGGTCTCTTTCATCTGTTTGGCAAGGTAGACGTTCTGGGTTAGGAAGAGTTCTGCAGTGATTTGAATATTGAACATCAAGCCTCTCTGATTTCAGTTGCTCTCAGCATGGAGGCTGCAGTCATGGTCTCTCCTGATGGACACATCTGGGGAACAGAAAAATGATCCTTGTGATAATATCATCGAGTTCCTATGAAGTACAGAGGCATAAGCCTCACTTTTGGCTCTTCTCAGGACACAAATGAAAGGGCATATTGGGTATACATAGGCAATTTGTATAACTTTGGAAAGAGACCATTTCCAAATTTGAAAGCACTACTCTCATTTGCTTAGTATGGGATGAGATAATGTCTACAGAAGAACAGAATAATGGGATTTCTATTTAAACAAAGTAACACAATAAATCCATATTTTTTTCTGGTTAAGCCTACTCATATAATTATTTCCTTAATGAGGTATTGCAAAAACCTATATGGAGAATAATATCTTTACAATCAAATTAGGGGATAACAATGGCTAATTTTTAGCTGATTAGAAAAATGCACATATCGCACATGAAAACAAACACTTATGGTCTTAGATGTTTTTACAATTTGCTTTCTAGCCACATCTACACCATCTCAGGGTACATTAATTTAATTTTGCTTAACAAGTATATCCTTTATGTTGTCATAAGCCTAAAACATCTCTTGGCTAGTTGTTTCTACTTTATTAGGACAAACAAAATTTCCACAAGAACTAACAAATTATCATAAGCTCTGGAGGCTTATTTATTTATTTATTTATTTTTGCTAAGAATTAATATATTTAACGAATACAGTTTAAACAATTTTGTACTGCTTTGATCATTCACTTACATGTCATTAAGTAGTCCAAGCATTTTATTATGAAAGGGATCTGTTTACAAATTAGACCAAAGAACACGTTTCACACTGAAGATCAGCATATATATTGTATTTTATTTCAGATGCACATGACACAACCTTAATATTAGAGCCAGATGATTAAAAGAACATTACCTGAGCCATGAGAGTCACTGAATGAGCTATGCTAAATTGGTTGTTTTCTGTTTTGTGATTAATTGTGCTTCTAAACCATATTTTAGTGTGCTTTGTTTTTCTGTCCCTAGTCATCCCATATTATTAAAGAGAAATTCTGCATATCTCTCCTGGAGTCCAATTAAGGATTTGCATCATGACTAGATTTTTCACTTTAATTACTGTATATAAAGTAGGTTTTGACTTATTTCCATATTTATCAAACTATGCAGAAGAAGCAAAATTCATCAAATAAACAGATATCTGTGGCTATAATTGCAGCCTGCATCGAGCATGTAGGAAGAAAATATGAGGGTCCAAATTTCATTATGTAGAACATAATAAACATCTGAATAATTAAACTGTGTGTAAATCATAGCCTTGGCAGTAGTAAGAACAGGAGAGACAACTTCATTTGATCCAAAAAATATTTTAAATATAATTCTGAAAATATGGCCTAAACATTAGACAAACAATGAGTTGGAAAAAAACCTTGCACCTCCTATCAGGTGAAAAATGTAACATTGGATACTGTGCATTCAAAAATTGTATTTTAATTAATTATAATATATGATGAGCTTTCTGTGTATGTGGATTGCTAGGAAAAGTCCTTTTTCTCTTGCAAATCAGAGAATACAACAAAAAAGAAGTTAATATTAACAAACTATTTTGATAATTTTTCTTTGTACTTATACTGTAAGTAATTAACATTGAAGAAGTGACCCATCAATTTCTAGGATGAAGAAAACACTCTTGCCTTCTAAATATGTATAATTTAAAGTTCCAAGTAATCATCTACTTGAAAATGTTTAGCCATACTTTGTGTTCGTGTTTTAAATAATTTGTAGCTAAATAAATATGGGAAACATATTTCTAATATTAGAATAATATTATAATCATAGAAAATTAATAATAAAAAGATACTAACAACTTACCAAAGTGGAAAACCCGACTTCTCATTTTATATTTTTTAAATTTTTAAAAAGATTTTATTTTTATTTATTTAACAGAGAAAGAGAGCTCAAGCGGTGAGGGGGCAGCAGGCAGAGGGAGAGGGAGAAGCAGACTCCTGGCTGAGCAAGGAGCCCTATGTGGGCCGATCCCAGGATCCTGGGATCATGACCCAAGCCGCAGGCAGTCGCCCAACCAACTGAACCACCCAGGCATTCCCAAGACTTTTCATTTTAAACATGCTTTTTAAACTTTTAAGACATTCAAAAAATATTTCAAATTATTTTTCCTTTCGTTATTTAATTGCAAAACTTAAATTGTCTCTAGTGTCACAAATGAATCAGGTTTATTAATTTCAAAACTTTCAAAAAGACATTTTTAATTCAAATTTTTACCATAGTTAAGCTCCTGACAAAGAAAGTTTAATTCTAGCTATTGGAAGGTTGCTAAGGGCTTTGAATTAATTTATCTTGTAAGCCCTGCTGTGAATGTAGCTGGTTACTTTTGAATTAGATATTAAGGACAGATAAAGTGATGAACCTGCTTGGCTTCTACTCTATGAAGATTCATCATATTTTGATTTCCACAGGCTCCCAGAAGTGAGGATCCTAGAAAATAGGATCTGTTTAATGTTTTCTGAAATCAATCATTTCTCTTTGCAATTGATACAGAAATTTTCTTTTCACTTGTAAATATGTTACAAAATGCAAAAAAGTGGCCTTTTAAAGGTAGATACAGCGAATCATATCAAGGTCACTATGCAATAGCCCAACTAAAAAACTTGGGTATGTTCTAATATACAATGCATGGGGACAGTGAATGTACAAAATTGGTTATGGAGGTGCAATTTACAGTGGTTTTTTTTTTTTTTTTTACTTTTATTTTGGGGGAAGGTGAGCTATAAATAGGTTTGTATTCACTCAAACAATGAGTTACGGTCCACCTCTTTGTATTAAGAATTCTGATAACCGTCTGAATTCTTTTCTTGGTCCATTTTAATGATTTCAGCTGGCCTTTCCAGGCAGACTTACTCTTCTTCTTTTAAGATGTATATGCAGGTAACTAATGAATGGTAAGAACAAACTCACAATGGACTATATGTGAACACACTAAAAGTGATTAATAGAATTGAATAGAATCAGTAACTGGAGGTCTAATGGCTTTTCACCAGCAATAACTAGTTTGGCTTAAAACTATTTTCAAAACCCCTACCTATGGATAAAGTCAAAGTCATTTAGATGGTCATGTAATAAATGTTATGTCATCAAACCAGGAGAAAAAGTTTCAAAGTGTTTGTTTACTAGGTGGTGCAAATATTGATACATAGTAAAGTGGGTAATTAGAGAGAGAATTTATAAAGTTCAGTGGTGCAAGTTACAGTTTGGTATTCTGAACAAGGAATGCTTAAGTGTAACATTCCATGAACCAAATAGTCCTCTTATCGTTGAAAACAATTTTCAAAAGTATTAGTTTCCTAGACTAAAGAAAAACTGTAAATGACATCCATATTTCATGGATAATTTCTGAGATGGTGTCTCATTTCCACACTGGTTTTGACTAGACTGATAATGTTAAATGAATAATTGAGGAATTTAGGAATAGTAAGCATTTTTTGAAGAAAAGATGATAGCTTTAATTTACAAAATAGATTTGCTTTGTATAATACCCAGTGCAGAATCATGACCGTAGATTGTTTTCCCTCCTCAAAAAAGGGAATGTGGTACTCAAAAGGAGTATCTGCAGGTTTCTTGGTAAAGGAAGGATCTGCTGGTATCTCGAATTTTTCTCATCTCAAACAATATATTTCATTTTGTTTACTTTTTCTCTTCTTCCTTAATCAAACCTAAGGTTTCCACTGTAGAGAAAAAGGCGGTTTAAAAGAGGGATTGCTGGGCCTTACCCCTGATCCACTGATTTAGAATCGGAGGGATTGAGAGCTGAAAGTTTGCATTATAAGCAGTTATCCTGAGCAGAGCTATGCTGGCAAATGTTGAACAACTTGCTCCATGAAAAAGAGTGTGTTACAAATCTTGCTGATGTAAAAAATATACAGTGAACAACTCAAAAATATTAAAATGTGCAATATTCTTTTTTCATAAACTCCATATAGTCAATGGATTGCTACAAAAATAATTTCTTTAATTTCTGCTGAACTATTTTATCTGTAGCCAAACTATCACTTTAACTGATGAAAGAATATAGTTCCAAAGTGAATGTTGGTTGACATTTTTGTTTATGGTAAGGCAAAAATAAACCAGTGAAGAATATATTGGAACTCACTTATTAGCCAATGCTGTCAGTAACTTTTTGTTGAATAAGATAATAATTTTCAAATACTGAAAGAATGTTTCTTCAACTTTATGCATTATTCACAACATAATTGCTATAGGCCCGACATGCTTTTAAGATTAATCTGTATTAGAATAGACAACACAATCAATTTAAGTCAATCAAATTAAATTAATCAAATTAAGGGGCGCCTGGGTGGCTCAGTGGGTTAAAGCCTCTGCCTTCGGCTCAGGTCATGATCCCAGGGTCCTGAGATTGAGCCCCCAATCGGGCTCTCTGCTCAGCAGGGGCCTGCTACTCCCTGCCTTCTCTCTGCCTGCCTCTCTGCCTACTTCTGATCTCTGCCTGTCAAATTAATAAATAAAATCTTTAAAAAAATAGATTAATCAAATTAAAATAATCACATTAAAAATTTAAGGCCTCTTTTGTGGCATTTTTCAAATTTCATGGTATAAACACTCCTCCTTCTTTGCCAGTTTCAAGCTACCAAGGTGATATGCTTGAAGCAAGGTTGGAAAGGGATGCCCAGTAGTATACAATGGTATATTTCTATCATCAGTGTGATAGATGTAAATGACCTGAAGAGCAAGTTCATAGTAAAATATGGTAATTAGGATGTGATGGGGTTTTAGTGTTACCTTTATTTTTCAGCTATTTATTAAGATAATTTAAATATATTGAAGATAATTTATATTTTAAAATATAACTTAATTTTTTTAAAGATTTTATTTATTTACTTGAGAGACAGAGAGAGAGTGAAAGAGGCAAGCAGGGGGAAGCAGGCTCCCCACAGAGCAGAGAGTCCGATGTGGGACTTGATCCCAGGACCCTGGGATCATGACCTGAGCCAAAGGCAGACGCTTAACTGTCTGAGCCACTCAGGCACCCTAACTTAATTTTTTTAAAGATTTTATTTTTTAAGAAATCTCTATACCCAACATGGGGCTCGAAATCATAACCCCAGAATCAAATGTTGCATTCTCCACTGAGTGAGCCAGCCAGATGCCCCTAAATTGCCCACCTGATTTTTAATAATGATTATGTTAAAAGCAGATTCATAAAATTTCTGAAGATTTAACATTTAAAAAATTAATATAACCATTAAAATAAGAAATTAAAAATTAGAAATTTCTTGAGGCAATAGATTTATAGACAGATTATTTTTCTAATGGATTGAACACAGTTTATATACATAAACATGTGTTAGGTCTTTGTGTATGTGTATTAACGTGAAATTATAAAGTATGAAGTGACTTCAAGGCACTTAGCTTTATGCTGGTGGTTGTAGGAAACACAGGAATACAAGATAATGTTTTTTTTTTTTAAGATTTTATTTATTTATTTGACAGAGATCGCAAGTAGGTAGAGAGGCAGGCAGAGAGAGAGGAGGAAACAGGCTCCCCGCCGAGCAGAGAGCCCGATGCGGGGCTCGATCCCAGGACCCTGAGATCACGACCTGAGCCAAAATCAAGAGTTGAATACGTAACAGACTGAGCCATCCAGGCGCCCCATAATTTACATATTTATTTGCTTAATTTCTTAGCACTTCCAGCCAAGTCTTCCCATGCTGTACAAAAACTCTGTAAAATACTTCTCATTAAGTAACTTACCTTTTCTGTTTGGGTTATCTGTTTTTGAATTTCAGAATTACCTCAATCTTGATTTATATCCCCATTTTGGTAGAACACAATCTCCATTAGCATCTTGAATAAAGGTCCAAAGGAATAAATATATTTGGAAATTTGCATATGTGAAAATGTTTTTATTCTATGCTCATACTTGATCATCAGTTAGACTAGATATAGGACTCTACATGGAAATCCTTTGATACTGTACATCCTCTAAATTGATTGTCACTTTTATTTTTTGAAAAACTTTCTGAAATCTTAATATTATTCATGTAATATTTAATGATGTGCAGCTTATTATTTTTAAACTTAATTATCATAATGTAGTGAAACCTACCTCAGATTCAATATGTCTAAAATAGAACTCCTTCTTTGCTTCCTGTTCCACTCCTAGTTTTCTCATTCTCAATGAATTGTACACCACTTATCTAATTATACTTGTCAGAAACATAACCTCCATATGCAATTTGTTATTAATTCTCCTCAGTGTTTCTGCTGATGTGTTTTTCCAATGCATCCATCTCTCTTCCTGTTACCTATAGCAAATTATTCCCAGACACCATTCCATTTCACTCCCCAGCCCAAATTTCCTAACTCATCTTTTTATATACACTCTTGTCCTCTTTTATTCTATTCTCTTCACTGCACCTAGATAGATCCTTTAGTAATACATATCTGGTAATGTCAAATTCCCATTTAAAATTAGCCTTCAGTGCATTCCCATTAATCAAATTTATCCCAGTGGATAAAGACCAAGACCTTGAGAAAAGCTTACCAGACCTTTTGTGACCTATATCTTTAGCTTCATTTAGTAACATAATTCCATGCCATATATCCATTGTTTCAGTTCCTTTACCTTATCATTTCCCAATCAGCCACAGGGTCTTTGCACAGGTTCTGTTGTAGGGAACACTATTTAACCTTCTCCACCTTTCCCCCTACCTAATCTCTAAATCTTCTACTTTCACTTCCTCAGGACTCCTTACCTAACCTCCTATTTAAAATTTCCATGGAAAATTATTTTCATCATACATTACAATTGTAATTTTTGTATCCTTTGTATCATTACTTAATATCTGGCTTCTTAATTGCATTATAAGCTCCACAAAGGTAAGAATTTTGCCTATTTTAATTCAGTGTATCCCTTGTATTTTACATATGCCAGACACGTAAGTATGCTGTAATTAAACATTTGTTGAATGAATGAATGATTTTTCCCTTGCCTTCTCTTCTCTTCTTTTCCTTTTAAAAAAAATTTTTTTTAAAATTTTCTTTATTTATTTGACAGAGAGAGATCACAAGTAGGCAGAGAGAAAGGTAGAGAGAGAGAGGAGGAAGCAGGATCCCTGCAGAGCAGAGAGCCCGATGCGATGCGGGGGCTCAAACCCAGGATCCCAGGGATCATGACCTGAGCCTAAGGCAGAGGTTTTAACCCACTGAGCCACCCAGGCGCCCCTCTTCTTTTCCTTTCCCTTCTCTTTCTTTCTTTGCTTGTTTCCTTTTCTCTCCTGCTTTTTTTTGGGGAAGTGACCATGAATGATTAAACTGATTTTATTTGGATTAATCAAGAAAACAAGCCAGTCAAGAACAATAAAGTAATTATTTAAAAATATTTTATTATAGATATAATATAAATATTTTAAATAAAAATATTTTACAATATCTTTGAATTTCCAGTTAATAAAATGGTTATAATTATAGTAGACATTGTAATAAAATATTTAGTTTTGAAGTATATTTATTTGGAAGTTTACAGTCCAAAATATATTAGGTTCATTAAAAAAAAAGAAATTAAGGATATTATGAACTTTACTTGGCAGAATTAAAAAATTTCAAGATATTCCAGTTATTTTGCTTCAGGGCAGTAACTTCAATGAGGAATGAACCATTCATTCTATGAGATTACTTCTTACTTCCTATTTCCTAATGAGAATTTTGTTTAGTTTAATTTAGAAAAACATCTATTTAATTCATGATTTAATAAAGTATTTGTTTATATATGCATATAGTTATACCTTAGCTTTATACTTCAGAACTACAGATAGCAGAATATAGTATGCTTGAAAATAGTAATGACAGTATAATTTTGTGTGTTTTCTTAAGGGACCACAGTTAGAATTGAGAAGGCAAATTTTTTGTATCTTTACCCCCATTTTTATTTATGACTATTTTATTCTTTCATCTTTTAAAAACCTGATGTCTCTTCTATTGGGTAATAGATTTCCAAATCAGAGTATGGATTGTGCTACATCCCCAAAAGGCAAATTTGTGAGTTTTAGATAAACGTCATGTATTTTTGTTTAATTATCTCAGAATATAGAATACAGCAGGAGTGAGTGGCAGCTGTGTGAGGACGTATATATTCAAGAATCCTCTTGCTGGTTTTTGGCAGAGCTTGCTGTAGTTCCAGTCTCTTTGTTTACCATGTGCAAAAGACTGGATCAACTTTCAAACACTTTATTATGGTTTAATGGGGAATCATTAGTAGATGAGTTTAACAGACCCAAATGCTAGACACTCAATGGTTTATTTTTCAAGATTAAAATAATGTCTGTTTCTAACCTTCAGTAGTTTAAAGCAAATTTGCATACAGCTGTATCCAGTTAAGTGCCTTTCAGACTTCTTGTTACATTAAGAATGTACAAGCATTAAGAGTGCTTGTAATACAATTGACTTTAGGCTGAATTTTACATTAATGGGCCCCTTTGTTATTTAGCTAGCATTAAAGGCTTAAGTACAAGAAAATCCATGTACAAAGCATATCATTTTTATTTTAATTTAAGCTCCCAAGAAATTTCATGACTAAAACATCCGTTATGCCATTTGGAATAATTTTTTTTTTCCCCTAAAGCTCTTTGTAGCAGGAGACAAATGTTAGCAGAATCTTCAAATGCATAGTTACCTCAGGATTGCTGGGTGAATTGATAAAGATTACAGTGATACAAATTGGAACCACAATGGCCAGGGGACACAAAGCTGATGGGGTTTGGGTCTCTCTTAGGATGCTGTTAGGAAAAGGGCCATTAACACTGGCAAATAGGAAAAAGGGCTGTGAGTAGGATGCTAACAAGTACAGCAAGGGAGCCTGCGCAGACGCTGCCAGAACAGGAAGTGATTTCAACCAATCTCTAAGGGAAATCCTTTGGATAATCTTTCTTCAACAAATGTCTAGAAATTATGCTATTTATATGACAGCTACTTGTTTATTAATATCTTTAATAGGAACTGTTCAATGTTAATAAAATCTCTCTCAAGAAATGTTGGGGATATCCTAGGTAAGTGAATTTTATGATTCACTTTAATGTTATAACTCTGTAAAATACCCTAGTCTGCACTGGATTCTATTCATCAAAAATTAGGCCATTACTATGCTCAAGGCTCTAGGCCAGGAGCTTTTCTCTCTTACTATGTGAGAAATGCATTGACATAATTGTGCATTTCTTTGATGACCTGGGATCTTATAGAGCCTCCTGTACTCTCCATTCTGAATATTTACTCTCACTGAAAATCAGTTCAGAAAGGGATGTCAAGTGAAGGATTCTGCAGTGAACTTTATGACTACTCTGGAAATATACACCTTTGTGTTCAAAACTTTATTCCCTTTTACTTGCTGCTTTTTCTTAGAAGTAAAGTGCTAACAAAAATTTGATTAATTGAGGAAACTGGATATTTTTTTTAATTGAGGGAAGTTGAGTTTCAAATAATTGTTTATCACAAACTCATGCTTTCTATATGTCTTCGGTTATTCTTTAAAAGGGTGCTTTTTGAGATGAATCAACCTGACATAATATGTAAAGGGACTTCTCAATGCCTGATGAATGAAAGATGAGAAAGACTGAGGGGAAGAGACTGAAGTTTGTGATTCTATCTGCTGGCTGGGATTGGTACACCACTGAACTACTACTGAAAAGTACATCCACTGGGTGCCAATATGACTATCTGAAGAATATGACCAGAGATAACATCTAATGGAACAAATAAACATAGCCAGGACTCCCAATAGTTAGATGGAAAATAGCAACTTGGGAAGTAGGCTATGCTCAGAGATGCTTGTGCTAGAAGTGTGGGAGGATGACACTTACCTCCAGAAGGGCTAGATTGCAAGATATAACCACAAGAAGCAAGGTAATCATTCATTCCCCATACTTACATAACAGTATAGGTCTGGATCTGAGGGATAAGGCAGAAACCAATATCTGGACTTGCAGAGTTCCAAGATTGCAGAGAACAGAAAAGGCATATGAATGAACTTGGTCAGTGGAGACTGTGCAAATGGAGAGTTCATGCCTTGTCTATCTGATGGAGTGGTTATCTATAGTCTTGATGTGTCAGGCGAATGTGATAACCACTACGCTATGGAAACATATAGTCTTGATGTGGAAAGGCAGACCTAGTATGGCCAGATCTTACAATTTTTAAGGAGATATCAACATTGTATTACTCTGAATTTTAAATGTTGTGATTAATATCCATTAGAAAACCAGAAAGTAGGTCAAAAAAATTAATGGACCAGATCTACAAGTCTTCCATATTTATGCTATATTCTTAACATGACCTATGAAGCCCTTACTTTTCCTTGTCTCCCACTGTGCTACTCCTTCATCATTCCACACTAGCAGCACTTGCCTTTCTTAAGTTCTTCAAAGGATTCTGCTTCAGCAGTGCTCTTCAATCACCCTTTTTGTTTGGTTGTCTCTTATTCATCCCTGAGATCTCAGCAAAAATATCACCTCTCAGGAGAATTATTCCTAACAACTCCTCAGTCCTCTAAGATTTGGTAAGGATTTCTCTCTTAGGACTTTGGGCTTTTTGTTTATCATAACTATACGGTTAGTATTTGTTATTGGGGGGCAGGCAGCTAGAGAGTCTAATTATTTGTTTCTTATCTACTTCCCCACTAAACTAGAAGCATCACAAGTTGGGGGGTTTGTCTCTTTTACTGAGTCCTTTTTCTCTGGAACTTACATAGTGCCTATATAGGACCCCAGAATATATTTACTGAATGAATCAACAAACGGCCCCTTGGCACAGCAGAACTAATACATTTTGTGGGGAAAGAGCACATGAGATCTCTCCGTGGTCCTGAAAACTATTTGTGACAAGGCATGGCTACTTGTTTGAAACATTTTAAGTGGGGGAATGTATGACTGCAGCAGCGACTAATAACAACGGGCCAGGAAAAGGGAAAAAGACAGAAGAAAGAGCTAATAATGAGAAATAATATTTACTGAGACTCTTCAATATGTGTAGTTACGTAATCATGTTAAATCCTCACAACAACCCAGTAATGTAGATAATTTTCACCTCAGTCTGTAGATGAGGAATCCAAGCATAGAGAGATTAAATAGTTTTCAGAAGTCCTGATTCTCAGAAGTGACTGAGGTGAAATTTCAACAATAGTTTGTTGACTCCAGAGTTCACTTCTTTAACATAGAATGCTAGGTCATGAGGGTTGATGGAACTTAAATGCTTCTTTTCCAAAGGGAGGATTGGTTTTCTAAACTCATATAAGGGGTGTGACAACTGGGCCAATCATCCCAATAGCAGGGTTAAGAAGGCAGCAAAGTTTGTGAATCAACCATGATATGTGGTATTTAGCAATTGACAACACTTGCTTTTCCAGGATTAGTTTAAAGATAATAACTTCTTTGCAGTAAATAATGAATACATTGCAATAACATTAGTTACTGAATGCAAAGGATATTGTTCATTATCTTCAGAAGTCACATTTTGACAAAGTTTAACCCTGAGAAGAAAAGACAATGGTCAATTTCATGATTGCATATTTTTCTTTAGGTTAAAGAGCACCTAGAAATTCCTAAAGGGTATATTCTGTACCCTAACCCTAACAATCTTAATTTTCTGAATTATTTCTCCAAATATTTTTTATTCTGGAACTGGGGTATATCACTTGTAAAGTTTGCTCACAATACTAAACATTCATCTGTACTTGCAGTGTTTGGAAAGAGTGAACTGTTGAGCTGTTCCGCAGGGGCTCCTTCAGTATGCCTGTGAGTGTAGGTAGGGATGTGGCCTTTGACGAATGGATTCAGGTACAAGACTGCTCAGGAAATCTCAGAGGGTAAGAACAGAGAGGAAGGCACATGATGGTCCCCAGTTCAAGTTCAAAGGGTGGTCCTGGAACTAACCTATAACCTATGGATATAGGGGGACCCTACAGTGATACCCACAAATTCCAGGCAGTGGAGGTGCAGAAGCAGGAGATAGATGTTTATGCCTTATGCCCAGTACATGTAGCATCACTCCTTTTGTGTTGTTCAGATATAGTAAACATCCCTGCTAGTTGTCCCTTATGTATTCTTTTTCCCCTTTTGAGATGTCCACCTCAATGCATTTTATTTTTACTCCCCTCCAGCTGCAATTTTATATACTGCAGAAGAATAGGAACTCTAGGCACTGACCACTGCTGGAAGTGGAAGAATCATAGAGTCCGGGGTACTTGATAGAATCCAGCTCTGTCAGACACACTTAACATTTTTTTTAACGTCTCTACTAAATGAGGTAATAATAAGCTTTCTCTTTTATTACACGATGAGGCCTTTCAGATTTAATTTGAACATCTACTGACTTGTTCTTATTTCTTGTTTTAGAATACAGACACTATTTAGCCCTCAAAGGATCAATAAAACAGCCACTAAACCTGTTGATATTTTTAAGTTTTCCAGAAATAACCATTTGTGTCTCATTAAGTACTCATTTAATTCTGCAGTTTTTATTTAATTTCTTTCCTATGAAAAATGACAAGGATATAAGCATTATAGACAGGATATTATGGGCTGGAAGTTGGAAATCTAACAAGTAGTTATTACTTCCATGGTATAGAAAGTGAAGAATATAGTGTGATACCTTATGTTGCTTTCTGCTTCTTTCAACCTGTCCAGCATAATGAATATGGTATACTTTTTAAGCAGATTGCTTTTCGAGAATAGGTTTGACTGGAAAATGAGATGTCGTCTCAAAGTTAGCCTTCTAAAGGTTGCATGTTCACAAATAACTAAGGTGAAATTAAGATAAGGATAGGGCTTTAGAAGTAATGGCATTAGATCAACAAGAAATGTTAGCTTTAGCAAAATAAAATTTGTCACCCTTCTATGATTTAGACTTGCTATAAATAGAAACTGTTTAAAAGGTGTTATTTAGTAGTTTCCATTATGCAGCTGTCTATTTAAATCATTTAATTTTGGCATCTAATCCAACTCCTAGTCTCCATCAGAGACAAATAAGAAACCAGATGTGAAGGCATCTGTGGAAATCTTCCTTTTATTTATGACAACATTAAAGTAAGACTCTGATGTCAGTTACTTAACAATAATAGACGTTCCTTTGCACCTATAGTGCTGGGTTACTTGGGCATATCCCTCAGTGGTATCTTATACCTACCGCTGTTTGCTTCATTATATGCAGATGCACAGCAGTGGAGACAGTAATAGTCTTTCTTAATTAAATAAAGCTAAATGTTAATTAGCCCAAAATTTGATTTATTTTTAGTGCATGGAACTTTTCATACTGGGCCTTTTGCTTTTAAAGAACAGGTTGTATTCTCATTTAGAACTTTACATTTTCCCCCTTTATTTTTGGGTTTGTATTTGGAGTCTTGTGGTGGGCTCTAATCGTCATAGAGAAATTATAGGTCTACAGATGTTTTCAAGATGTTCCTCTGTCAGTAGCAGATTATCCCCTGTAGCAAAATCTCATTAAAGTGCAATTTACAGAGCTCTGCTGATGTTGCCATCAACCAAAATTAAAGGCATTAATTTTTCAAAGTTCACAGAAGTCCTTACATAAATGATGTAGCAGTTTGCAAGAACAATTTACAGAAGTGTTATTTGCAGAATTAACCTACATTAACAGAACAAATGTTGTAAGGGTGGAAGAAAGGGCTGGGCAGTGAAATTGCAGCTGTTCCCATTTTATATTAGGTGCTTGATGTAAAGAAGTGTTGAAATGTAACAATGACTGCTTGCTGGGTGAAAAGTTGAGAAGGGAAAACAAGAATTTGAACGACCTCGCTAAAGAGTTAAGTTTATAATAGAGTGATCACCAGTTGGGGACACCCAGTGAGACCTTAAATTCTACTTTGAAACATCTGTAGTCAATATCTTTTAAAATATTCTCATTTAGAGAATGAGTTTATGTAGCTCATGTTGTGAGTATTTCTCTCCAATAAATTGCCAAATGTTTGAGAATTTATGATCTTTACCTCAGCATCCTAACTAAAAGTTATGCACATAGTGGTGGTTGTAGCCCAAGATAGCAAGGTGTGACTTCCTCCTGGTAGAAATATACTTTTTTCCTATCATTATTGCATTTTTGTATGTTTGTCCCCATTTTTCTCTAACAAAATCTTGACTACTGAATTTAAAGCATCATAGTTAAAACCTCAAAAGGATTAGAAATTTTAGAGATTGAAAAAAAAGTGGTAACTATTTTGCTAACACATTTGCTTCAGAGCAGAGGGTACAGTTCTTAAAACTCATTAATCTTTACAAGTCTTTTTCCTTTCATTACATTAGTTATTTCAGCCTGGATTTGAATCTCATTGTGTAAATGAGAGGGCTCATCAATCACACCTGGCCTCAGCTATGCTTTCTCTGTAAGGCTTATGCTTTCCTGAGATCCCAAAGATGACCTTTCTTTATTTCAGGAAGTCTGGATGATGCTTGGTGGTTAAAGCAAACTTTTGGGATGTTATCTGTGCTAGTGCAAGGTTGGTTTTGACAAGTGGCGTCAATGGCAAACACAAGCTATTTCCGTTTAGTAGCCAGCCATTGAATGTGAAATTATTTCCTAGTGAACAGGTATGCAGATCATACAATCACTCCATGAATGCTCTTATAGCCATATCAGTTTTTGTGATTTGACTTGTTTCATGCATTCCAGGCTCGACTTGATTACACAGGTTGTTTTATTGTTGTTGTTGTTGTTGTTTTCTGTGAATATCAATAAGTTCCTGGTCTTCTGTCAGGAAATTCACCTTTCAATGGGTTGCTAGGATAAATGTGTCTTTAAGAAATCTTAAAAAGATATTCAATAAAAAGCACTAGTATAAATTCTTTAGACTATAATTAAGCAATGTGAAAAATCATAACACTGGGAGAAATTTGAAAATGACACATTTGCTTTTGGTGGGTACAAGATTAAGGGATTTGCTAAGAAACTCTAGGAAAGTTTCCTATTTGAAAATGACAGTTCCTCATGGGAGCAGGTAGAATATATGTCCATTGGTCTTTCTGCTGAAGTTTGCAAAAAGGATATCAATTATGTTCCAGAATGATGGGGCCATCTGTTAACCAGGGGCTGATTTCAAATCACCAAATATTGGTAGGAACATTAAGCCTTGCTAATTTGCATAGTATCATTATCTCTAAGACAAAAAATACATTTGGGAAAAAGTGAGTATTCTCTGGTCTATTCAAGTATGAAGATATCCACTTGGGTACAGTGCAAACCCTATAATATTTACAGTGGGTAAAGTCTACAGATATTACTCATATCTGCCTTGACATAGTGAAGGCAGCGATTGTCACTTTATTATCTCTTAGACAATAAATGTAAGAAACAAATACAGATGGACTATGAGTTTGGTTGAAAGCCCAAAGTCCTAATCAAAAATATTCTTGAGTTTCACTCTAATGTTTTCTTTGTTATATATCCCTTATACTGTTTCAATAATTTACAAATACGTGGTAGATGATTTAGTTTTTGTAATATTGGTAAGATATGTAATTTGTTCATTTAGATAAGGTTTTATACTTTGCTTCAGGTGACTAGCCTATGGAAATATTGGCTGAATAATTTATTTTCATTCATATTTGATGATAAATTTTCCTTACTCATATAGGATCTCATTTAAAGAAATAATTAACCAATAGTAATATTAAGAAATCTGGGGCATCTGGGTGGCTCAGTGGGTTAAGCCTTTGCCTTCAGCTCAGGTCATGATCCCAGGGTTCTGGGATTGAGTCCCACATTGGGCTCTCTGCTCAGCGGGGAGTCTGCTCCCCCGCCCCCCACTCTCTCTCTCTGCCTGCCTCTCTGCCTACTTGTGATCTCTGTCTGTCAAGTAAATAAATAAAATCTTTAAAAAAATATATTAAGAACTCTGACACAATAGTATATGCATATTTATATTTATGCATCTAATGCATGACAATAATTATATAGCATCAGCACAACAGGATGAAAATTTTATTTTATTTTATTTTTTAAAAGATTTTTATTTATTTGACAGACAGAGATCACAAGTAGGCAGAGAGGCAGGCAAAGGGGGTCGGGGGGAAGAGGGATCCCTGCTGAGCAGAGAGCCCGATGCAGGGCTCAATCCCAGGACCCCGAGATCATGACCTGACTTGAAGGCAGAGGCCCAACCCACTGACCTACCCAGGCACTCCTAGGATGAAAATTTTAGATACTAGTTTTATGAATGATTTGAGAAAAATTACGTATAATAATTTAAAAAACTAATGTCTTTTCTTAACAGGAATCTATTTATTTATTTGAGAGAGAGAGAGATAGAGAGAGAGAGTGTGCATGGGGAAAGGAGCAGAGGGAGAGGGACAAGCAGACTCTGTGCTGAGTGCAGAGCCCCATCCCATGACCTTGAGATCATGACCTGTGCTGAAATCAGGAGTTCACCACTTAGCTGACTAGGCCACCCAGGTGCCCCAACAAATGTCTTTTATAAAAGTTCCAATTAACAAAGAAAACATTGCAAAAAGACTTACACTTTTATTGAACAATATTGAAGGTTATACTTGTGATATTACTAAACATTGATTACAGCTTTTGCTCTTTTGTTCATAAGTGAAGAAAAAGTGTTTTTTTGCATTTCATTTGTCAAAAGTGAATTCCACTTCAAGTAACAGATTCTGGAGATTCTATATTTAAGCAAAGGTCGTTTGAGCTCAATCTAGACTCAACTCACAATTCCTGGAGTTAATTAATAGTTTGGGCAGTTGTTAATCCTTGCAAATGTGCAGTGTGCCCCACAGATTTTCCTCATGTGGCGGCTTGTAGAGTAACTCAGCAGCTTTGCTGCTGGCCTGATCTGGCAACAACTAACCTCATTCCCTCTTACCTTGAATTGATCTTAAACAAGCTTCTTTCTAGGTATTCAAGTTCTTACCAGCTATTCTGTCCCCTGTCCTCTTCAAAGATATCTTCTGTCCAGACTTTCTTCTTGAATATATTACTTTAAGACAGTGGACTAAGGACTCAATATGTATTTCTTTTGCCAAATCTGGTCAGAATCAGACCAGAAAAGTGGGTAAATCTGCTAATCTCTATTAGCAGAGAAACTCAGGAAAAGTTTGTTTGTGAATTGATGTCTGGAATGAATTCAATGCATTCCTTATGTTTAATTTTGGTCAGAGAGTTCTTAATTTTGGTCAGACAATAAATGATGGAAATATCCATCTAAATTCTTAAAATTAGAAAATTGGTAAAGTTGGTTTTTAATAATATTGATTTCTCCTCCTACCCCTCAGCCCCAACTACAATTAATAATTTATGGGCATAAGACTTATTCTTTTATCTAAATGAAGGCTATCTTTTAGAAGATAATTATTCTTCATGTCAGTTAAACTAGTGACAGTTTGTGTCAGGCACAGTGCTATTTTGGTAATACTCAAAACGTAATATGGATCTACTCTTTAAGGAGAGGGGAAACTGACATGTGTACAAGCAGAATGAAGCAAAGTCCAGAATACTTGCAAGAGCGGTGGAGCAAAGGACTCTGGGGAGCGTAGGGGAGGCCTTGGCAGCAAGGGGTGGTAAATGAGGTAGTGCTAGATGAGAGTGTAGAATTTCACCATGAGGAAGATCAAGGTGGCAGGAGCTACAATAAAAAGGCATAAAAGTGCACGATGACTTTTGTGGGATTACAGATAAAAAAGTTTGAAATTAATTATTATAAAACCATGAGTACATATATGTATATAATACGTTATATATGTATACAGTATAATATAGTATATATATGATATATTTTAAGCCACTTGACCAACACTAAAATGCATTTTTCCTTCCCCAGATACTTTCTCATTTTTTTTTTGATGGGTATGCAAAATGATCAAGCATTCAAACCCTTTATGTTTTCAAAAATAAGGTGTGCCTGGGTCGCTCAGTCAGTTAAGCATCTGCCTTCTGCTCAGGTCATGAACCTAGGTTCCTGGGATCTAGCTTCCTGCTCAGCTGGGAGCCTGCTTCTCTCTCTGCCCCTTCCCTCGACTCATGTTTACTCTCTCTCTCTCCCCATCTGAGATGAATACATAAAATCTTTAAACAAATATTAATCAGCTAGTGCTCCTGAGTCTTTATAACTTTCCTTATTTCCTATTTAGTGTTATCTATAAAAATTTCACTGATAAAGATTATATTAGTTATAATAATGACCATCAGTTATTTAACTTCTTCATACATTAACATACGGATATGTATGAGAAAGAAACAGGAACAATTATTTTCTTGGACATAGCAAAACTGTTTTACATTGGGAATATTAAACATTAAATTGACTCAACTTAAAAAATGAAATCAATATGTCTTATAAACTTATTAGAAATTTGGACTTTTACAATTATTTAATCTCTTAAATATGGCAAAATTTACATTTGTATGATATTTAAAAATTTCTAAAGAATAAATAATCTATTGCAGAAAATTACCTAATATATAAAATTAAGCATGTTATCAATTTGAATATATTTTAAAAACTTAATGTTATAGATATGACATAACATTCAAGAGTGATGTATTTTGGGAACTATATATTTTTTAAGATTTTATTTATTTATTTGAGAGAGAGAACAAACAAGGGGCAGAGGGAGAGGGAGAAGCAGACTCCCTGCTGAGCAGGGAGCCCAACTCAGGACTTGATTCCAGGACCCTGAGATCATGACCTGAGCCAAAGGCAGACATTTAACCAACTGAGCCATCCACGCACCCTGGAAACTATTAATATTTTTAGGAATACTCCAGGAAAACATTTAGGAAAAATCTCTCAAGATATGAAAGTTGTTTAAGGTGTTTTCTTGTATATATAAACTTTCAAACATAAAATTTTCTAGAGAAAACTCTCAGAATTGACAAATAATGAAGGCGTAATTATACTATGTGCTGGTCATTTCAGATTGAACAACCTTCTTTTTTCTATATGGGGCTGACTAATATAGACACTCCTCCTCTGTTATTTCTATAAGGTATTTTGAAATATAAACTTAGGATGTGGGCACCTGGGTGGCTCAGTGGGTTAAGTTTAGGAAGTTTTTCTGGTCATAATATACAAAAACAAATATTTCTGCAGTTAATTTAACTTTTTAGATACCGTGGAAAGCAGGGTTGGTAATGATTTAATGACTTAATAACCATAGCTCGTTATAAAACAATAGTGAACTATGTAGCCATTTTGTTGCTTCCCCGGGAAGCTGGAACAAAATGGTCAGGGGGAATAAACAGGCATTATACAAAAATATGTAACATTAATAATTACAGTATTTCTTTTTGCTAGTTTTAAATATAATTTTTCTGTTTTCTTTTTAAAGATTTTATTTATTTGACAGAGAGAGAGAGAGAGAGAGAGAGAGGCAGAGAGGGAACACAAGCAGGGGAGTGGGGGAAGGAGAAGCAGGCTTCCTGCTGAGCAGGGAGCCCGATGAGGGGCTCCATCCCAGGACCCCCGGATCGTGTCCTGAGCCGAAGCAGATGCTTAAGGACTGAGCCACCTAGGCACCTCTTAATTTTTCTTTTTATTTATTTCATCATATTAATGTGGACAAAAGTAAAAATGTATTAAGCAATTACCATAGAAGTTTTATCTGGAACATTGTGAGCTGACTGTAGTCAGAATGGTGATGAGCTTGGGCTCTGGTGTTGGGCAGTTTGTGTTTAAACCCTGCTCTGTTTTTATTAGTTCTGTGACTCAGGGCAAGCCACTTACTTTAAGTCTCAATTTTCTGTGTTGTAAAATGGGTATAATAATAGACCTTACCGCATAGGGATTGTATAATGATTAAAGTAAGATGACACATGTAAAGAACTTAGCACATTGTCTTGTATTTGGTAAATATCTATAATATATAATAAATAAAATTAATATTAATGGCAAAATATTATTAATAAGGTAATACGAAAAATAAAGCTAGTTTTTTTTTTAAGATCTTATTTGTCAGTGGGAGAGAGAGAGAGCACAACCAGGGGGAGCACAGGCAGAGGGAGAAGCAGGCTCTCCGCTAAGCAGGGAGCCCAATGCAAGATTCCATCCCAGGGCCCTGGGATCATGCCCTGAGCCATGCAGTGTCCCAGAAAGCTAGTTTCAGAGTAGTATGAAGGTCATTAAATAGACTGGGTCACAATTTTCTTGTAGATATTATAATCCCTGAAAACATGTATTATTTAATAAACACTTATGAGTTAAACACAATTTACCAGAATATAGTAAAAAGAAATTAAAGCTGAGAAAAATTTATAACACAACAAAAGTGGAAGTTTTATTAACACTAACTTGTGTATTAAGATTGCCTTATCCGTAGGAATTCTTTGCTTCCTAGAGGAGGTTCCTATAAAACTAGAGTTGGCCTATCAATAATTGGCATGGTGGGCTCTTCATTACCATAGAGGAAGCACTTCAGTCTTTTTTTTTTTTTTTTTTAAGATTTTATTTATTTGACAGAAATCACAAGTAGGCAGAGAGGCAGGCAGAGAGAGGAAAGGAAGCAGGCTCCCTGCTGAGCAGAGAGCCTGATGTGGGCCTTGATCCCAGTACCCTGGGATCAGACCTGAGCTGAAGGCAGAAGCTTTAACCCACTGAGCCACTCAGGCGCCTCCACTTCAGTCTTTAGATGTGTATGTAACAGCACGGGCTCCCATGAGTACAGAAATGTAAAAAACAGGCATATGCCATTTTTAGAGAATAATCCATCTTTATCTCTTTGTATCTGTATATCTAGCTTTTAAAGAATAAGTTGATCATATATATGGACTATGTGGACATCTACTTATTTATATCACATATGTATAATATGATCCAGATATATTATCTGGATTTATATACATATATCAATCATAAAATATACATATGGATCATATATGTATATTTATATATACCTGAATCATAAGCATCTATGGATCATATATCTATATGTCTATATCTAGTCTTTAAAATCCAGGTGTAGAGATATCTGGATCTCTCTCCATATATGATCTAGGTATATATCTATATCTATGTTTATTTCTATATATATAGATGTAGATCTAGATTAGATGTATGTGTGTCTCTAAATAGAGATATCTATACCTATCTGTCCATCTGTCTATTGATATAGATAGATATACGGATTTGGATCATATTAGAATAGGTATCTATATATATTCTTTAAAATCCATATAGTTATATATCCATGTATTTTACAGAATCAGGTAGCACATGTAGGTGTGTATGTGTATGCATGTGTATGTGCATGTGTGTATATGTGTGTGTATATGTGTATGCACACAGTTTTATTTCAGCCTTTCCCCCACCCCCACACCAGTGTTGCTAATAGTAACTCTTCTGCCTAATGACCAATGCATGGCTTTTGTGAACTATGCTTTCATTCAGCTGGGGTGAGTGGCCAGGCAGAAGGAACTTAAGGAATGCTTCACGCTTCCTCCACTTTGTGCTTTTCCCCCCCTTTTCCCTTTCCACTGCCTCTTTTTTGCTTTCCTCTTATTCTTTCATTTTAGCCACTCATTTTTTTTTTTTTTTTTTTTGCGAGGGAGGGTTCAACTTTGCATGTTTCCTGCTTCCAGGCATGGTTACCTGTTTTACTAGAAAGTAAATTGTTAGGCGGTTAGAGTACTACATAACAAATGAGGGTGTGACCCCTCTTGATTCACCTCTGTTCACTCCTTTCCAGAATTGTATGGGACGAGAAATTGGTCAGTAACAGTCTTGCCAGGACTCTGCACAGTATGACTATTGTGTGGAAGCAACAATAAAACCCTATTGAGTGCATGACTCTCTGTGCCTGGTATCATGCTAAACACTTAATACCATTATGTCATTTTATGCACATAAGCCCTTATGGTAGGTATTGTTCTCTCCTTTTTATAAATGAGAAACCTGAAGTTTTATAGAAGTTGAAAACTTAATGGTGGTGTTGGAAGGGGCACTCAAATTTGAACCCATGTCTAACTCCAAAGCCCATGTGTATAACCACAAGACTTGTTACCTCAATTTTTTTTTACTTAAAAGTCTATGTTTTTCCTACATAATAACTATGGCATCAGGATAGGTGAAATATGGAACTTTAGCTTATGAGAAACAGATGTTTGAGGTACATGACCAAATGTTGGCTGGAAGACTCATTCCCCCCCACATTTTTCTTCAGTGAGATATCACTTGCGGAAAAGAAAAAAGAAAAGCTTTTTCTCTTTGTTTCACTTGAGGACATCGTAAAGATTTAAAGGACAGAATATGTTTGTGACAAAGGATTTACGAAAGGGAAGGCAACTAGTTTCCAGAAAATTTAAGTTACAAATTAGTAATAATAATAACGATCCAGTGCCTTTCCTCTAAGTAGATGCAGATGATTTATAAAATGTGAAGGTAAACATAATTTGACTCTCACCCCAACCAGAGAGAACAGATTAAGCAACAGTGTGAGCTTGTTGGAACCATGCTCTCTATCTATACAGCCCTGTAATATTTGAGAGCTTTGTATTGCCTGTGTCAAAACTGATTTAATAAGTAACCACTTAAGAAATAAAAATTTAGGTTTTTATTCTGCATTGAGAAACTAATTGAATAATAACAATTTTTAAAATTTTCATTTACCTGGACTCTATAGAAATTAAACTATACTGTTCTATTTGTTAGAGAGCTATAGAGCCACATGTATATACTGGCTTAATTTGAATTAATACAGATGCCATAACACATGCATGCATTTGAGTGTAGACATTTTTATTACTGGAATAAATCTGTTAGCTTTTAGACAAAAAGAGTTTTGTTTCGAGAACTGTTTGAATTTCTTCCCTGCACTCTCTATCCTGACTGGTGCCTCTGAATAAAAATAATGACTAATTACTGTGAGATCCTGTCCAAATGATAGGATTTCTGGGAAAAGAATTACCAGATTATTCTACATATCCTCGTCATTTGTAAATTGTTGTGAGTGATTCCCACCCCCACCCCCAGAGGACTGACATAATTGCCTGGCAATTTATTTCAGAAATTTGGACAAGATTTTATTCTTAATCGTAGAGGTCTATCTTGGCTTTTGCCTTAAGTTAGGATGTGTATATGTGAACTGCTTAGAGGACCATGGGAAGCCATAATCCCACTCTGGGTTAGAGAGTCTTGATGCCACATCTGTGTGCAGATGACTGCAGGCCACACAGGCAATTCCTAGGGATTTGAAGGTGTCACAGAAAAAGGCCAATTATATTCATGTGCCTTCTCTTTACATTTATATCCTTTCCTATTCACGGCACACACTCTCAGCTCTTGAAATCTTTTCTGTAAATAGGATTGATGGAAACACTTGTGTGCTGGCAGAATCCTAATTCAACCCCTAGGGTTCTCTACCCCTTCAAGAGGCCAAGTTAACTTTCCTTGTGGCTGCCAAAACAATATTCACAGTTTCACCATTCCCGAATCATATACTTCATGTGCCAGTAAGAGGCAGCAGGTGAGTTGGAAAAAACAAAAGCCTGGACTTCAGATTTAAATTCTAGTTTTGTCTATGTTCTTAACTAGTCCTAGCTTGGTGACCTTGAGTGAGTCATTGAACTCAGTTCAGTGATTTCTTAGTTTTCCTTCTGCTATAACAAATAGAATTTCAGACCTGGAAGAAATCCTGGATTAGAACAAGGGTCCTAGACCCAAGTGTCTGGACTGAGGAGCCATAGGTGACCTAAGGAATGGCCCTGATGTCACATAAGAGAATGTGATGAGGACTGCGATTCACTGGAGATACAATTCCTAACCTAGGAGAGGTAGTCTCATAGCTAATTGTTGTCGTGTGGGAATCTGCCGAAATATGACCTTTATATATATTACACATCTTTACATATACACCATATATATTTGTGTATATATATGTATATATATACACACTATATATAGATAGATAGATATATAAAACATATTTATAATTATGTATTTAAGTAGGCTACCTGCCCAACATGGGGCTTGAACTCATGACCCTGAGATCAAGAGCTACATGCTCTACTGACTGAGCCAGCCAGGAGTCCCTGATGTTTATGTTTTTTTAAAAGAAGATTATACATCCTCTGATTTCTAAGTGCTCATAAGTATTTGAAAAAAGAGCCCCATAACACAGGTCTGCTAGGGAGATTTGGGGTGCGGGTAGTCAGGTACCCCAAACAGGGGTTCTGGGGAGTCCCCACTGCTGCCTTTAGCTGCAGTATGAGTCCCTTTAGTGTTCGTGAGGTAGGTGCTCAGTATAGACGACTCTGTGGTTGTGGAAAGGGCTTCTGAGGACATATATGGATTTTCTTCATCTACTTTGTGGGAGCTTTGAATACTGAATCATGTTTCCATTAGATTTTGATTAGTTGTGCCAGCAGACAAGAAATTTCCAGGACCATTTTTTTTCCCCCACTGAAATTCTCTGCAATTCATTCTGATTTAGCAATGCTTTCAACAAGTGAGCCAACAGCAAGGAGAGTGTGCCAGTTGATTGGTGTACAAATCTTCCCATTGCGGGAATGACATTGCAAAGACTCTCTCAGTAGTGGGCACCTCGAGAATGACATCCCTATAAATTAGCTGGGAAAAGGAACTTTGAGAAATCAATCTACAGCTATTTCAGTGCAGGCCTTCGGAAAAGAAAAGAGAGGTGGCTGAACTTTGTCTTACATGCAAAGAGGCTGTACGGCCGCGACTTGAAAAGTTCTGCTCTGGAATTTTAACTTCTCTCAGCCTAAGTCTCTTCACGAGTAAAATGGACATTCCGAAAGCAGTATTAATGCCTCCCTTACCTGAGTGGTGAGGCTGTGATCAGTGTGAGGGTGCATGAAAAGTGCCTGTGGCAAGGGCAGGAGAGAAATGTGAGCTCTTCTTTGTACATGCTTCCCACCGTCTGAGTAGACTGAGCTCGACTTGTACAGCCTGAAGTAGTATTAAGGGAGTGTTTGCTTTGTGCAGGTTCCTCACAAATATGTGTTGAAAGCCTAGACATATCTACACCTGATAACTATATACTGATTCTTATCTATCATGATCAGCAGATTAGTAAATTGGGCTTGTGTTAACACTGTTGTTTCCTATCTAGTGCTCTGTTGGTTTAAGCTGAGGATTGTTGTCAGTATTCTATGTTTGCTTATCAAAATACTGCTGATTAAATTATTATTTTAAATTAACTTATGTAGTGGCACCCAGGTGGCTCAGTGGGTTAAAGCCTCTGCCTTCAGCTCAGGTCATGATCTCAGGGTCCTGGGATGGAGCCCCGCATCGGGCTCTCTGCTCAGCGGGGAGTCTGCTTCCTCCTCTCTCTCTCTCCGCCTGCCTCTCTGCCTACTTGTGATCTCTGTCTGTCAAATAAATAAATAAAATCTTTAAAAAAATAAATTAACTTATATATAGACTACATATAAATTAAAGTATTTAAATTAGTAAATATTAAAAAATTAATGTTGTAAGTGCCCATCATTAGAGCAAAAGTCAGTTTAATACAGAAATCAATAGGTTCAAAACTCAAATGTCAGCAGAGGCAAAATCTTTTAATTTGGGGTCATTATTTGGTTCATCAACTTTTGCTGTGACATATGTATCATTATATATGTATACACACACACACACATGCACACACATGAGGTATGGCCTAGAGAAGAGAATTTAATTATTTATTATTATTTTTATTTACCCTTCACTGCAACTTGCATAGTGAAAAATAAAGCCATTAAAGTAGTTTCTCTGCATCTAAATTACCAAAACATAAAGAACATGATAAAACATATGTACAAGCCATGCTATTTGTTTTAGAAGAGCAAACAAGGACTATTCTTATCATGGATGATGTGGTGGCATTGTTAATTTTAACCTTCAGAAATGTAGTAATCACACTGAAGTATTTAATATGGTATATTAAAGTCAGATGCTATAAATGCTATGAGTCTAGTTTTGAATTTTGAAGAGTTTGAATAGCCCATTATGAATGCAAATACTATAGAGTAGTTTGTAAACAACTCTTAGTGGGTTTTGCAAATGTGGATTCATTTACTTCTGAATTAGTCTTACATTAAGACTTAAGAATACAGTCCAGTTGGTAATTGACTTTTCATTACAAAAACTACATCATTATCTTTTGTATAGCCTTAAAACTAAGGAATAACCCAGGTTTTCCTGTTAGTTGGTTTACTTTTTTTGTTTTTGTTTTCTTTTTCTTTTAATATTTTATTTATTTATTTGACACACAGAGATAGCAAAAGAGAGAACATAAGTAGGGGGAGCAGCAGGCAGAGGCAGAGGGGGAAGCAGGCTCCCCATGGAGCTGGGAGCTCAATGTGGGGCTCAACCCCAGGACCCTGGGATCATGACTTGAGCTACAGGCAGATGTCCAACAGACTGAGCCACCCAGGCGCCTCTTAAAATAAGTAATTCTTAAGCCAAGTTAGGAACTTAACTGAGTACCAAGAAACAGATACAAGACTGCATGCACATGTCATCTTAACTCCTCTTATTTTTGTTTAATACTTAAAGACTTTACCGCAACTGAGTGCTCCTCTTCATAACTACTTTTCTGTAAATTTTGTGGGTACTGATTCCATACTGTTATTATCCAAGTTTATGGGAATAAACCTATTTTTGAAATAGGAATAAGTATAATGCAATTATTTGCTGGACATAATTTAATTTGCATTTCACATTTCATAATTTTTCCATCAACTACATCTTTCCACTAAAATAGTTTATAGTTCGGGAGAACAGTAAAATTAGAAAGCGCCGAATCCTAGCCACTAGACCACCAGGGAGCCGTTGAACAGTAAAATTAGAGAAAGGACTCTATGAACTGTACATGAGGCCACGCTTTTTTTACATACAGGGATACAGTAATGTGTATTTGACAAATGAGATTGGCTTGGAAATTGAGTTCTTTGGAAATGTTAGCCAATGTCTTAGATTGCTGACTTATGTTTAAAAGGAAATGAGGCCATTTTGTAATGGAATATTTTGAGAAGTTGATCTTTACTATAAACTAATTTTAGTGTCACATAAAAAATATGTGATTATCAATAAAATTTTCTTTTGCTCGACTGTAAGCTCCACGAGTATAGGGACAATCTTGGTGTCCTTACCATTACCCACCCAGCCCTGCCTGCTTGGGATCCTTCCTCCCTCAGCAGCCCTATCTCCTGCCCTTCCTTTCACTAACTGCATTCTGGCTACAATGAACTTCTTCAGCTCCTGAAACTCAACTTTGTTTCTTTCTGTCTCAGAGTTGTAGCTAACTCTTCCTCATCCTAATCAGATCCCAGTATAAGATTAATTTTCCCTTTCACATGGATCTCATCATAATGGTCCACTTTCCTTGTAGGAATGTGAGTATAGTAGAGAATGATATGTCTTGCTATGAGTGTAGTACCCTCCTGCATTAGCACAAGACAGTATATGCTTTGTTGCATGAATGAATGAAGACCCTAGCATTTAGCACAATGAATGAATGGAAGATCACATGCCAAATAAATTGTTAGTGAATATATTGTGTCCAAATTTTTCCAGCTCTAAAACTCAAACTCTTTTATATAACATGTACTCCAGTGCAGATGTAATTATGTGTATTCCTATTTACATATTTACTCTGAGCTCTTAGAGGATACAGTTATTTTTTAAAATTAATTAATTTATTTTTGAAAGAGAGAGAGTAGGGGGAGGGGCAAAGGGAGATAATCTCAAGCAGACTCCTTGCTGAGCATGGAGTTGGATGTGGGGCTCAATCTCAGGACTCTTAGATCAAGACCTGAGCCAAAATCAAGAGTCAGACACTTAACTGACTAAGCTACCCAGGCACCCTTAGAGGACATGGTTAAATGGTCAGGGGCAAATGCTATATTTTCCATTTGCTAACTGCATGAATTTGAGAAAATTACTTGAACTTTTAAAGTCATCTGCAAAATGGAGATAATAATGTTCTACTTCTAGTGTTATGGGGTCAAAGTGGAATAAGGTATATACGGCTTATGTGAGATAAATACTAAATATATGTTAGCCATTTTTGGTTTTTGCCTTGGGGTATCTATTACTAATCAGAGTGGCTGCAATATCAGGGAGTCACTGTGGCCAGATTTGCTTCTTCTGTGGTGTTAGACTTTCTTCAGAAATGGCATTTCTTGTATCTCATTGTAAAGCATATGTAGAAAGACCTCATGAAGGTATTAAGAGTGAAGCTCGGGATGATGTTTTTGTGGGCTCAGTTACTAAGCAGTTGTGTGACATTACTGGAGTAATAGAAACCTTCTAGGTTTTCTAGTTGGCTTTAAAAAGTGCTCGAAGCAAATAATGTCATGATGGAAATTTTATGATTGCAGCTCTAATGCCTGAATCATTACCAGGAGGCTCAGCCCTTCTTTAAGACTGAAAGTCCTATGGGTATAATGACAGGCTTAGTTTTGTCTGTTGGGGGCGGGAGAAGATACAAAGGGGTTGGCTATAACACTACCAGTATTTTACCCTGTGAGAGATGGGTTGAATATAGCCTGGGGCAACTGGAAGTCTAAAGCACACCTTGTTTCAGATACATGTTTTTCATACAGCCAAAGCTAATCATTCGGATAGAAATTTGGAATAGAATCCTGGAATGAACTGGTCACACCAACAGTGTCTCTTTCCCTCTCTCATTCAACCTATAAATGCCTCATGTTTAGAAAACACTTTTAAGTACTAAGGACATTTTTGATATAACCTAATGTCATTCTCAATGATGGCTGCTTGTTCCCCACATAACAGGAAGTGGCCCTCTCAGCCATTCTGTTTCTTTTTTGTTGTATGAATGTGGATGTGTATAAATGGTGAACAATGACACATTTAGTGTAGAAGCAAAGGGAGATGTTCACAACCAGAAGTGGCATTCGATACAGAAAGGGGGAAGGGTGTACCCACACAAATAAGCAAAGGAAGGCAACTAATGAATAAAACATCTTTTTAGAAGTGCGGAAAAGTCAGTTGCACCATGTTAAAGCTGTTGCCAGGCAACATATCTTTTCACAATAAACTCTTGTGAGTCAGATAACTCACGGAGACACTGAATTGGCAAATGTAACTGCTCTCAGGCAACTTCTGCAGGGTAGAGAATGCTAGCAAGTCTTTGCACAACATCAGGAATGCATCTCTTCTTGTAACAACTTCTTCTTTGAACCACACCATTTGTTTTTGTCTCTTCATGGGAATTCCCAGTCTTTATGTCTGAATTCCTCTTTATCTTGCAGGCAGCCAGGATGAACATGCAGATCAGGAACACATTCTTCACGGTCTAGGGCTGGGAGAATGCAGGCATCCCATCTCAGGTGTGGAATGTGCAACTTCTGCAGAGGAGTTTATAAATTTGAACAGCTAGAGCTATGAGAAATCCATGTTGGTGCAAAAGAAAATGGAAACAAAACAAAATGAAACACCCCTCAAATTTATTTATGAAATCAATTTAATGATAAAGAGAAAATCCCCCCAAACTGGGCTATGAGGAAGCACACTGGACACATCAGGAATAGTGATTGTCTTTTAGAGGATGGAATGAGATGACCTCAGGACCACCCACCCTTGTATTAGCAGAGCAGACTGAAAAAGCAGATTTTCGAACAGTAACTTGCTGTCTGATATTCCTGGCAGAAATACAAAAACATACTTCCATCTCAAATTTATGGCACCATAATGTATTCCCTTTAAGCTTTCCAGATCGTTCCCATTGCCAAATGTGACCGAAGCATAATCACAGCAACTAAACAAATTAAATGTTCGGTTAAAGACAAGCTCCCCAAAAATGAGTAAAGGAAAGAAAAGCCCCCAGATTGGTCATAAATTAATGCCACGTCAGGCTTTTTAGTTAGTGAGCTCATAGCTAGGCCTTTAAAGTGCTGCTAGCATGCCATGTGATGACGTAGGGGGAGTTTTTTCTCCTGCGGGGTGAGACTGCATTGCCCACTCAGGCTCTGGTCTCAAATCTTGCTTTATTTACTGGAAGTGGCAACAATGGCCATCTTTTAAAAAATAATTTTAGAGTGTTCTCATTTCATGCTTTAAAGTAAATCTCATTTTTTTGTGATAGCAATGTAAACAGCATGACAAAAATATTCTGTTACCTTAAGATAAATAAGCTTTCAATATTTTACATGTTTATTGAATGGAATTACGCATTTTTAACTGTGGAAATTCCCTCCCCCCACATGTTAAATGTTAACATTTAAAAACATACTTTGAATACTCTCCTCCCATTATCCATTTTTTTGTGTGTACTAATTTTCAAAATTTGATTGTGTTAAATAATATGACAACTTCCTTTTTGGGGGAGAATGAATTTATCCTAAAAGATTGCAAAGCAGCAAAGCCGGAAAAAGAATTAAACCTCTTTTATATATTTGTACAAATTTAGGAGCTGGGTATGGCCTTTAGAATTTATATATTCCAATTATTTTGTGTTACAGTTGCAGAAATCAAAACCCTGCAATATGAAATGACTTGCTTAAGTTAATCAGTCTAGTTTGTTAGCTGACTCAGAAATTGGGCTCTTGGATTTCTTATATGTAATTTCTGCCTATTTCTTATAATGAAACATAGTTAAGACTTCAAAACACAAATTAAAGAGTATTATCTCCAAAGTTTGAGCAGGAAAGAAATAAAACCACAATGCCAAATATAGGAATCTATTTTTCATAATAGTTTTCCTTAATTATTTTTAAAATCAAAATGTACTTAGAAGAGAACTCTACCTAAACTTGTGTCTTCAACATAAAAATTTAGGTCAACAAATGTCAAGTACTTGTATTGTGTAGCTATTTGTATAGCTATTATTCCCTCTAATAAGAATGGCCATACCTTATCGAGAATTTTTTTCTTCTTTTGCCTTTAGAAATGTAAAAAAAAGATGCAAGTTATATAGGTCACTTAAAAAGGACTTGAAATACTCTTAGTGATGGGTGTGAATTGGTCAGTGATCTAAGAAATACAGTAGGTTAAATCTGATCATCTAATTCTATAAATTCATATGAATTTTTCCTAGAACCAGATATTATCACTTTATTACATACCTCAAAGATTATATTGTGTACTTGTATATGAATTAGTAATACTAATGCCTTAATCTTAGACAAGTACTAAGCTTATTCACCCATGAGATAAAGATAGTAATTCTTGCCATAAACATTCACACAGGGGCAAAATGAAATCAGAAATAAAAACTTACTGTTTATTGTAAAGCACCATATGAACATAAGGAAGTATTATATTCCTTGTACACAGATATCAGGAACCAAAGGACCAGGTTGAATTTTTCTTGTTTTGTTTCAGTGGCAAATAATTAGCAGGGAATTAGTACAGCAAAGAGATATTCTAAGAAGGTTAAACATCATACGAGTATCTCTGGCCTTTATGACTACCTTAGGTGCTTGAAGATAGGAGAAAAATAGGTTTGGCTAATGGTTTCTTCTTCTTGGCCGTGGAAGTTTTCCATACATTTGTCACAGTTTAAAAAATAATAAGATTTAAAATGTGTATTCTGAACAGCTTTAAATTTTCACTACAAATTATTTTACAATGGAAATAATAATTAATATTGTTGCAGAAATTCATATCAAATTATAATAATTTCAGCCTATCCTTTGTAACTGCATGTTTCTCCTATTGCTTTAACGCTAATTTAGGCCACATTATATACAAAATTAAATCTTACTTTTATAGCTACACCCTTGGGGTTCAATGAAAAGGCTTTATGAGCTAGAAATTAAAAGTACTGGTTGAAAATACTATTACATTATACCAGCGATTATTAAGGCAATTTACAAAGTTAGTGCTAAAACTAACTATGCACATTTTTCATTGTTAGCCCTCATATATTCAGTAAGCCCATGGGACTGTTTGGTATATAATTTGGCAAATAAAATCAATTGAAAAGTAAATAGCAAATCAATGGCATTTATCATAAAAGAAAATTACACTTTACCAACAGCAATATTAATTTAACCCAATATTGTTATGAATTAACACATTTATTTACTATTTATTTATTTTTTATGAAAGAACACATTTAAGCTAAAGGATTGCAGGAGGACATTTGGGTGCTGCATTCTTCAACTACAAATGAATGCGGTTTTAACCTGGCAGTTTGCCTTTTCAAAATGAGGGAAAAATGATAATATTGATGAAAGTATGCTTTTAGTAAAATATGCTTCTGGCTTTTTAAGACTCTCATAGTTTCTCTGCAAAAGCATGCTGTGTTGTGGGTATGTGTTTATGTCATAGAAGTCTGATGGACCTCAGACAAATTTTAAATATTTTTTACAATTTAGAAAGAATTATTAAATAGATAAGTAAGTTTAAGCTAGATAGTATATGGATATAAGTTATTCTTTTTAAAGATTTAAAAAGATTAGTAATATCTGAATCACTATAACATATGCATGCATATCAAAGATATGATTCTATCATCCTTAATTTTGTGTGTTCAAGTGGTTTACGGTTATTCTATATGACTCTATAAATCCCTGTGGGGGGGGTGGAGGATACTTTGAGACATTCCTGAGCTTATTTTATTAAGTGCATCATGAAATTTTGGGTAGTACACAATGTTATGGCATTCCGTGATGAAAAAACTTCTCTATTAAGAGAACAATATTTAGCTGCTTCAGGACAAAACCAAAATGGTTATTAAGGTTTTCTGTTGAAGGAAAACAATTTAATGTTCTACTTGAAAAACAATTGACAGGTAATGCATCTTTTTAAGTTTGATTAGGCAGTAATATGTGATATTTCCACACAGAAGTATCTCCTTTGGCTTCTTCTCACTATGGTTGGTACTTTTGAACAGGCTATGGTAACTACATTGCAGAATAATAAAAGTCAAATTGCCTACATACTGTGTCAATCATCAGGGTTAGGAAAAAGCAGGGGCTAATTTTAGGGTCCAAAAGAAGTAGCTAGAAATGGTGTAGTGAAGACAATGTGCCTCTTTCTAAGTCAGTAGAAGCCAATCTTTTTTGTGAGAACATGATACTCCACAGGCGAAAGCAGGGGTAACAAATTCAAATATCTATGTGCACCTGACACTGTTAAATCCTGCCAAATGTAAGACCATGGGAAATGGTGGACTTGTGAGGAACCAGTCAGCAAGGGTGTGCCTGCTTAGATATAAGCAAACTGAGAAATTTAAAAACCAATGTGAAGCCAAAGCCAACCCTCTGAAGGCTGAATTTACCCAGTGCATTTGGTTACTATTTAGCAATCCCTGAAAATTTAGCATTACTTTGTGTGTGTAAATGTGTGTGTGTGTGAGAGACAGAGAGAGAGACAGAGACAGAGAGACAGAGAGGGGAGAGAGGGAAGGAGCACCATAACAGGATGCAACCTTTCCACACTGGCAATTACACTAGATTTTTAGAGAGACTGATGTGTTAAACATAGCGTAAAAATCTACCACAGATAGCTTGTGGATACTTTGGGTCATTACTCAAAGTAATACATGAAATACTGATAGGTAACTCTTGGTGAGAGCAAAATGAAACATATGAATGATAAATTAGTGAATTAATTAAAATTTCTACCTATTTATTAGGACAATTTTTATTTTGTCCAAAACACAAGGAGGATGGATTTCTAACTGTTTACTTGGCAGAGCTGAAAACTGTTTCTTAGTGGATTTCCATATTTATAACTCCAGCAAATAATTAATGTAACTAATTTGACTGCATGAAAAGTAATTCAATTTTATGATGTCTACAACAATCAAATTTATCAAGGCCCATAAATTATGAGAGTAGAATAAAGCATAATAATGTGAAATTTCAACTATTCTAAAATGTTTCTATAAAAGAGGACTTATTTTTAGATATTAACTCATTGTAACATTTTATAATTTTATAAATACCCTCTTGGTTCTTAGTTTAAGAACTGAAATTTGGATATTACCTTTGGACAGTTCTACATAATGTTAATAACATATATTATTTATTTAACGTGTTCCGACTATTCATGGAACTATTCATGTAAAGCCATTAATCTAGAACTTGCTTGCTCTCAAGAAGGAAGACCAAAGATCAAAGCACTATATTTATGATAAAAAAAGAAGATAGCCATAGAATTAACATTTAATTCCCTAAACAATTATTGTATCCCTAAACAATTAGCTCACATGCTTTTCTGGTGTCTCTAAATGAATGATTTTAAAATATGACTAATAAGTAAAAGAGGGGAAAGACTACATTACTTAGGAATTTTATTAGGCTGTCAATTTAAATACTCATTCCTCAGGCAAAGTGCAACTTCACATTTAAATAAATGTATATTAAACACTTCAAATTGATAGCACCAACTCTTCCCTGGGGTATGAATCATTTAGATTTTTCTAGGATATGGTTGTAAAGCACAACATTACATTATACTACATTAATGTAGTATATTAATATCTTTGATTATAAATTCACCATTAAAAGGTAAAATTGTGGGTCTGATATGTTTAATAAAGAAGTAAAAAATTACTAGACAAGTTAGTAAAATTATTATTTTTTCCTGTAATACCTAGAAAAAATCATTATTTAAACATTAACTGTCTTGATTATTTTAAAGCCAATTATTAAAATAACACAACCCCCAAATTTGCACCATTAAAAATGGACTTTAATACATAGATCATTAGCCAATTAAATTTAATCATTTGTGCGCATAAGAATTCACTATTGAAATGCATGTGATTTTGTTCCCTGCCCTTAATGTTGTTATGATATAAACTATTTTATCTTATTTTTACACCAGATCATTTTTGGATATATCAGAAAATCAAATTATAAGAGAAAGTTGAAATGAGATATTCAATTTGACATACTGTTCTTTTCTCTTGAAAGGCCAGATTTTAAAATTTCAAACTAAACTGAACCGATTTGTTAGTCTCAATGCTTGTCTGACACTAACATATTTTAAATTGATGGGAATAGTATAGCACAACCATTCCTGGGGTGCAAGAATACATTTAAAATTTTAGTAATGGTGAGCTCTTCACTACAGGACAGATTATACCTATATATTGCTAACTGATTAAGAACAAATGTGGAAAGAACATTTAAAGATGAACTAATTCCATAAATGTAAGAAAATTATTTAATTTTAAATTACTTCATTTGGAGATTGAGGAAAATTGCATTGTTTGTTTAAAATGTTAATGTGTCATTGTCTGCTTGACCTTTTAAGAATCTGGGGAGAGTGAATATTTAAAACAGGTTTGAAGATTACTTGCCTACTAATTTGCATCCATTATTTGTAATCAATAGCTTCTTAATGTTATGTTAAGCAAAGGAATCACAGGTAAAGGAATTAGTGATAAAAGGCTCACAAATATTTTTAGTGAGTTAAATTCCACCAACTTTATTTCTGCAGACCCTTTCATGTTCATAAATCTATAATGTCTCACCAAGTCTACTAAGTCTTTACTTCTTGTCTGACAGATAACCAATCCTTCATTAATTAAATATATCTTCCCAAGTTGGTTTTTTTAAAGACGTACCAATGAATTCAAATTAGTTTGTAAAATGTTAGGCAAATCAAATTTGGATTTCCCCTACTTTGAATATCAACTTGTCTAGTTTCTTCCCACCTGCTGTCATGTGTTAATTTTTTTTAAAGCTTCATCTATTTGCAAAAAAAGAAAGAAATTGGTATTGTCTTGTGTTGTTTCATCCTTAAAGCGAAACCATTTGCAAGAAAATTATAGGTCCCTAGTGTTGAGCTTCTTTGCATATTAATTTTGTTAGCCTTACCTCCTGTGGTCTTTAGTTCTGGAAGGCCTATTAGATAATACACAAGATAAATTTTTCCCTTGTATCTTTGAGCTACTAGAAAATACATCCATTTTCCCTTAAAACTGAAATTTGCAGTACTAGTCACGCATATTTTCCTTTATTTTACAAATAGAGGTTTATTTAATTAAGCATGTTAAGTACTGTAATAGTCAATATTAGTTATATTACTGTAACCCGAGTTTCTGGGAACATATATTAATGTTAAGTACAAGTATTGCACAGTATTCCAAACTAGCTAATGTAATACCATGAAACGTGAACTTTGAAATCATAAGAATTACTTTATACTATAAGTAATAGCTCAAAGAAGTTTAGAAAAGCAAATCATTCATGCATGTACATTGAAAAAATAATGGCGTAAAAGTAATCTACTGCACATGGAGATCATCCATTTAGTGACTCAAACATGAGGATACACTGAAAAGACATGAACTTACTACTTTTTAAAATTCCAGATGTTACTCCTTGGTCTCTCTTTTTCCAACATTTCATCAGGATCTCAAATTACCTTACACTGTTTAGATTGAACCTATATGAATGCTATATATCAAAAATTCCTAAATTTCACTTACAAATATTAGAACCAACTTGAGAGATTAAATATGACAATAAAGAGAGAATATAAAAGAGTGAAATGATGATTTAATTTGCCATTAGATCTCTGTTGGAAGTTAGACTAATTAAGAATAAAGAATGTAGAATGAGTTTTGGAAAGCTTTCCCTTTTAGAAATCAGCACTGCATTTTTAGTCAGAACACCAAAACTACACCTATAAAGGTGAGATGAATGGTACATATTGTTAAAAGGGGCTCAGGGGCCTACATGATTTGAGAATTTTGTAAAATTTCAGGGTGGTTTTAGTTTTTGGAACAGTTTTGTTGTTATAGAAAGGAAATGGTAAAAATACTGTTACCGAAGTAAAAAAGTAATTTTTTGTAGATGTTATTTAAAACACACCAATGATGATTTGTACTAATGGAGAAAAGTTTTAGCCAGGGATTCACTAGATGTATATATCTATATCTATATCTATATCTATATCTATGTATCTGTATATCCACATATCTATCTATTTATCTATATATGATGTATATATATTTAACATAATGAACTTCTAGATATATTAGGGTAAATCACTAAGGAGAAAGCAAAGTGTTTTTTATTTAAAATGATATAGGTAATGTTGACTATTTTAAAAAGGTGGATTTATTATTATTATTATTTAAAATTTTATTTATTTATTTGACAGACAGAGACCACAAGTAGGCAGAGAGGCAGGCAGAGAGAGAAGCAGGCTCCCTGTTGAGCAAAGAGCCTGGGCTCCATCCCAGGACCCTGAGATCATGACCTGAGCCAAAGGCAGAGGCTTAAACCACTGAGCCACCCAGGCACCCCAAGATGGATTTGTTATTAATAAAGCTCTCTTCAAACTTCTGAAACTTTCCAAGAGTTGACACTGCAGGTGGTCTTAGTGGGTCAAAGTGAAAAACAGAAATGACGGTGATTAAACTTCATCATCTGACTCTAAGATCTTCTTGGCTATTGCTTTTTGAGTATATATGTAAATATGATATTATATTGAAGTAAAAATTAAAGTGGACTTTATGATATATGAAATCACATTTCACAAATTCAAAAAAATATTTTGATGGGAACCAGGAAACTCTTACTTCTGTATCTAAATATATATATGCTTTTTATTCATCTTGAGTAGAAAAATCATAGAACATGTATATTGCAGAGATAAACTAAGACAATGCAGAAATGTGTTTAAATAAAGTTCTTATTTTAATCAGGTATTAGGATTAAGTTTTGAAACAAATAAGAGCCAACAACTTGAGGAATGAAATTGCCACCTTTTTGTGTCTAAACTTTTAATAAGTTTTGTTTTCTTGCTATCAAAACATGTTTATTTCCCATTACAAAGCTCATGGATATTAAAATTATAATAGCAGTTTAATAATATGTTCTTCTATGCTCCCTAATTTTATTGCTTTGTTTATATAATTATTGAGGAAAACATTATCCAAAAACATGATTTTAACCTTTATGTATCTGAAAAGATATAGAAGTCTGAAAGCAAGCCCATCTTATTAGGAATAGTAATAAGAATGTTACATAGCTTTATTTAGCTTCCTGGATGGTGGCTTTTCACAACAGAAATTTTGGAGGAGTAAGTTAGTGTGGTGATGTGTTTTCCTAAGAAATTTGGGGACCACAGTTTCCACAGTTACTTTAGCTTCTTTCACTGTACTTTTGCTTTGATGCTGTAAATAAATTTGCAATGTCAGATGAATTTACATTCCTCAATTCATTTACTGTCTCATTGATTCTAACTATGAGGGAAATCTGTGAAATTTGTGATATGACCCCTTTGTTTTTATTAGCAAGGAATGTGTATATTTTTGATACAGAGAACTCTGACCTTAACATATAAATACCTTTTTATTTTTAATTATTTTTAATTTAAATATTTGTTTCACTTAAGTTTTAAGACTGCACATTTTAATTCAGGTATTTGTTGTATTCAAGGGCATACTCCTTGGTTCTTTATGCTAAGGAACCTAAAATTCTGCACCATCAAGTTTTACAATAACTGTGATTCTCTGATCCTTATCTGGCCTGCTCTTTATATGTCATTCTCATTCCTAACTTTTTTCATTGTGCTCAATGTGTTAGAAAATGTCTCTCATTTTCTGTCTCCAAAACTAAGTCACGTGCTTTCCTCAATGACCAACACCAGTCAGTCTTCACTAACCACTAACCATCTTTCCATTCTCTTTGGTATGGACAGATGTATAAATATTTGTATGCTGCTTCATGGTGTTAAGCAGCTTTTTTGTTTATTCTTATCTCCTTGATTTAAATATATGTTTCTTGATATTAAGGGTCTAGTCATGGAATCTTTAGGCAACAGAATTTGAAATCAAAACAAACTCCCATATTTCCTATTTTATTGTTTATTGTCCTTTTTCACTCTGTCATGATCTATATTTTGGTCGCAACAAAAATGGGGCTTTTTTTTTTTTAACATATTTTGCTAATTCACTCACACTTAATTGTTAAACATCTAATCATAATAGAAATGTGACAGCATGCATGTATGTCCAAGGAAGCTCTATGTTCCTTCATGTATGTATGTGGCAGCTACTAGAAGTTTATAAAGTGTCCTTCAAGCGAGTTCAAGAAATCTGAACAAATGTTCTATAAGTTTATTATTGCTATATTGTCCCGCAGAAATCAGGACATAAAAAAATAAATGTTAAAAAAACCATTAACATCTGTGTGATTCTTAATTCACTTTATGGTATTTTACGACCTTGTATTTCACTTGGTTAAATGAAGTAAAAAATAATACTTACTTCAACAATTGTGTATCTATACTTGGTTTATCTTTATATAGCTTTGTTAAGTCTTACAGGTTTGTTTCAAAATCATTGGGTACTTGTTGGTGGTGACTATTAGCATTGTATTAAAAATGAATAATAAACTAAGTCTAAAATTCAGGTTATAGAAAATATAATGTTGGTATTTCTAACATTAAAATTAATAGCATAAGGTTTTACTGAATATATTTACATTAAAAGTTTTTTTTTTTAGATTTTTCTTTATTTATTTGACAGAGAGAGAGAGATCACAAGTAGGCAGAGAGACAGGCGGGGGGGGGTGTGTGTGTGGGAGCAGGCTCCCCACTGAGCAAAGAGCCTGATGAGGGGCTTGATCCCGGGACACTGAGATCATGATCTGAGCTGAAGGCAGAGGCTTTAACCCACTGAGCCACCCAGGCACCCCTACATTAAAAGTTTTATCCCTTAAAATGTAAATAAATACAGCTTTTCTGACAATAATGTGTTAGAAATGTATTTTTTATCCAATACTGTGTGGATACTAAAATTTGAAGGGAGAAAAGTCTTGACAGTATATCTTAGCTTTCTCCATCTACACTGAAATTCAGTTTTGATTATTTTTGGATTTTAAGGTACATTTCAAGAACTTTTCTTTCTGTTTCTCATTATAACCATCTCAAAATATAATTAATTTCCATAGCCCATAGAAAAACTGTCAGAGCTTTTCACATTTTATAAAACCAAGAGATACTATTCTCTTTCGAGTGCAGGAATGTAATACAAGGAAAATAGGTACTGAAATCAGGAAATGGAAAAATGCAGGAAATGAGCTAGATGCCATGCAGAAAAAGCAACAGTCAGCTGCCAGATGTAGTTCAATAAAACAGCCACTCAGGAGTGTCTACGTGAGGCTATTCTCTCGTCCAAACAATCCCCCTCCACAGACAACACGCTCGACTGGCACACATTGTTCTCAGTCCTCGCTCAATCCATTTGTTCTTGGGTTTTCAAGTGATTTGAATGTGATTTTAAGTTGCTCTCAGTGTTTGGCTCTTAAACATATTCACATATTGAACAATTAAAATTCCCAGTGATAAAATATTTCTAGTTGATCTGTGATGTTTCATTTAAATTTAGTTAATATATGTAGTTAATGTATGTACTGAAAATAGCATCAGACTTTAATTTTGTGAGCTTTGGAATGGTAAAAAGAGTTTTCCCATTGCATATATTCTTTGGACACCAAACTGTTTTGAATATATAACAGAGAAGAATCCAATTTGTTTGGCTGAACAAATGAAGTGTTTCACATGTCATTTACAAATGCTGGTGTAGAAGAATCATTGCAGGTAATCTGGGTTAGGGAGAAAAAGCTGTTTCCTTTCTGGATTTTTTACGCTTCATAACAAAACCTTCCTTCTTTAATTTTTCACTTACTTTCCTGAGAAATGATTCCTGAGGAATCATGTAGAATGGTAGGTACCTTCTTTCATAATCCTATAAATATCTCACCTATCGGAAAGGCTTACTTTCCCAAATTTTATGCTTTAATAAGATATTTCAGGAACAGAGGATTCTGTGTGACCTACGTCACACACATGAACATGTAACACACATGAACTAATGTTTGATATGAAGACTTTATCTTTTTTAAAGATTTATTTTAGAGAGAGAGTAAGCACAAGCATAGGGAGAGGCAGGCACAGGGAGAAGCAGAAGCAGGCTTTATGCCAAGTGGGGAGCCCAGTGTGGGGCTAGTCCGAGGACCCCAGGATCATGACCTGAGCCCAAGGCAGACACTTAACTGATTGAGCCACCCAGGCACCCCAGGTAGTATAGACATTTTAACAGTGTTTGTTCTTGTAATTCATGAGCATGGAATGTTTTCTCATTTCCTTGTATCCTCTTCGATGTCTTTCTTAAGTGTTCTATAGTTTCCAGAGTACAAATCTTTTACCTCTGGTTAGCTTTATTCCTAAGTATCTCACTGTTTTTGGTGCAATTGTAAATGGGATCAATTCCTTGGTTTCTTTTTCTGCTGCTTCATTTTTGGTGTATAGAAATGCAACAGATTTCTGTACATTGATTCTATATCCTGTGACTTTGCTGAATTCATGTATTAGTTCTAACAATTTTTTGGTGGAGTCTTTTGGGTTTCCTACTAGAGTATCACATCATCTGCAAATACTGGAAGTTTGACTTCTTCCTTGGTGGTATGGATGCCTTTTATTTCTTTTTGTTGTCTGATTGCCAAGGCTAAGACTTACAGTATTGTGTTAAATTGTAATGGTGAGAGTGGACATCCCTGTCTTGTTCCTGACCATAGAGGAAAAGCTCTGTTTTTCCCCGCTGAGGATGACGTTAACTGTGACTCTTTCATATATGGCTTCTATGATGTTGAAGTATATTCCATCTATACCTACATTATTTAGGGTTTAAAAAAATTTTTTTTAATTTTTATATAAACATATAATGTAACCCCACCCACCACTCCCAACACCCCTCACCCCCACCCCCTCAGTTTGTTTTATGACATTAAGAGTCTCTTTTGGTTTGTTCCCTACTGATTCCATCTAGTTTCATTTATTCGTTTCCTACCTCCTTAACCCCCACCCCCGTTGCATCTCCACTTCCTCATATCAGGGAGATCATATGATAGTTGTCTTTCTCTGATTGATTAATTTCGCTAAGCATAATACCCTCTAATTCCATCCATGTCGTCACAAATGGCAAGATTTCATTTCTTTTGATGGCTGCATAGTATTCCATTGTATATATATACCACCTCTTCTTTATCCATTCATCTGTTCATGGACATCTAGGTTCTTTCCATAACTTGGCTATTGTGGACATGGCTGCTATAAACATTCGGGTGCACGTGCCCCTTTGGATCACTACGTTTGTATCTTTATGGTAAATACCCAGTAGTGCAATTGCTGGGTCATAAGGTAGCTCTATTTTCAACTTTTTGAGGAACTTCCATGCTGTTTTCCAGAGTGGTTGCACCAGCTTGCATTCCCACCAACAGTGTAGGAGGGTTCCCCTTTCTCTGCATCCTCGCCAGCATCTGTCATTTCCTGACTTGTTCATTTTAGCCATTCTGACTGGTGTGAGGTGGTATCTCATTGTGGTTTTGATTTGTATTTCCCTGATGCCGAGTGATGTGGAGCACTTTTTCATGTGTCTGTTGGCCATCTGGATGTCTTCTTTGCAAAAATGTCTGTTCCTGTCCTCTGCTCATTTCTTGATTGGATTGTTTGCTCTTTGGGTGTTGAGTTTGCTAAACTCTTTGTAGATTTTGGATACTAGCCCTTTATCTGACATGTCATTTGCAAATATCTTCTCCCATTCTGTCAGTTGTCTTTTGGTTTTGTTAACTGTTTCCTTTGCTGTGCAAAAGCTTTGATCTTGATGAAGTCCCAATAGTTCATTTTTTCCCTTGCTTCCCTTGCCTTTGGCGTTGTTTCTAGGAAGAAGTTGCTGCGGCTGAGGTCGAAGAGGTTGCTGCCTGTGTTCTCCTCAAGGATTTTGATGGATTCCTTTCTCACATTGAGGTCCTTCATCCATTTTGATTCTATTTTCATGTGTGGTGTAAGGAAATGGTCCAATTTCATTTTTCTGCATGTGGCTGTCCAATTTTCCCAACACCATTTGTTGAAGAGGCTGTCTTTTTTCCATTGGATATTCTTTCCTGCTTTGTTGAAGATTAGTTGACCATAGCGTCGAGGGTCCATTTCTGGGCTCTCTATTCTGTTCCATTGATATATGTGCCAGTACCATACTGTTTTGATGATGACAGCTTTGTAGTAGAGCTTGAAGTCTGGAATTGTGATGCCACCAACTTTGGCTTTCTTTTTCAATATTCCTTTGGCTATTCGAGGTCTTTTCTGGTTCCATATAAATTTTAGGATTATTTGTTCCATTTCTTTGAAAAAAATGGATGGGATTTTGATAGGGATTGCATGTGTAGATTGCTTTAGGCAGCATAGACATTTTCACAATATTTATTCTTCCAATCCATGAGAGGGTTTTTTTTTTTTAAATCAAGAATGGATGCTGTATTTTGTCAAACAAAAAGCCAAAATCTTTCATTTCTTAAGCCCATCATTTGACAATGTGAAATATAGATGTAACGATTCAAAAATAAGCTTGGAAAATCAGTGACTTGGAGGAACATAAATGTGAAGGGATCGGAAAGCCATAACAGAGCTAGGTGTGAACAGAAAGGAGGCATCCAGAGAAAGGATGCTCCTGAAACTCTTTTCAGAGCACACAGGACACACTGCTAACTGTGCAGAGAGATCGCCTCTCAATGTGGCATCCAGGAGACACCAGCTCTTGGTTTTCCAGGGAACTCTACTCTATCACATTACACCAGTGTTAAAATTTGGAAAAGGTACAATTCCTGGATTGCATAAATATGGAAATTTATTACTTAGGTCTTAATAACTAAGGAAAGGGAAAGGAGCAGGACTATAAACATTTGGACACAGGAATGACTAAAGCATGCAAGTAGCTCTAAATTAGACTGAATTTGATATTTGTCTTTAAAGGTGTATTGACCCTGCAGTCTAAAATAGCTCTGGTAACTGTGATGAGTGTTGGTCCATTAGAGGCTGGATGGTATTTCTAAAGGTCCAAGAGGACCAACTGTTTCTTTTGTTTGGAAGACCTAGGGGAAGCAGATGAGTTTAACTTGAAACAGTGGAAGTGGTTTGGTGTGCCCTTGAGTTGGAAAAAAGGGAATTGTGGTCCAAGACTAAAAGGTCCATATTTTGGAATGAAATTGATGTAATCCTGATTCAGAGCCTTCAAATGACTCTCAGGTCTATGGGTAAAAGAAACCTATTCTTTGAAGTCAACTGGCTATTATATATGTGGCAATTTCATTTTTTTTTTTGTTTATTATTTCATTAACTTTGGGTTATTTGAAACTTCAAATAAAGACCACTTTTTAATATTTACTATGTGCAGTGGTCTGAGGTAGTTGCAGAGGGATATAAAAATATACATGTCATAACCTTTGCTCCATTTCATATCTAGTTGGAATGATAAAGGTACAATATAAGAAAAGTTTTAAAATAATATAAATAATACATAATAAAAGGAAAATACTACAGAAATTGCAAGGTAGCACATGATAAGTTTGGAAATCAATGAAAAATCTTTGTGGTTAGTATTTAGTGGTCTCCTTAGCACCCTGACTACTAATGTAGTGCTTATTCTCTGTGTTAATAAAATAAGATACTAGATTTTAGATTGGCATTTAAAGATTGGGTCCATCAGCACTTCTAGGTTTTGATTGCCCATTGCTCCTGGCTAGTCATTTATAGCAATGCAAAGAACTTTGGCAGTTGTATAGTTTGTGTTTGTAGTCATTTATTTATTTACTCAATGAATATTCTTTGAGTGCTTACAATGGGAATGGAAATAGAACTAAACAAGACATACATGGTTTCTCTTTCCTGCAACTTGACATCTGGTAAAGAACAGATATGGGGCAGTTACTTTTAAAGGTAAATAATATTACAAGAAGAGATGTAAACAGTGTATGCAAAGACCTAATCTAGACCAAAAGTGTTAGAGAAAAGAAATGGCTTTTCAACCAAAACCAAATAGTAGGGAACTTTTAGTTAAGCAAATGGAGGTGGAGAGAAGTAAATGGTTTTGAGGGATACTTAAGAGCCATATATGAGGGGGAGGAGTCAAGATGGCGGAGAAGTAGCAGGCTGAGACGACATCAGCCAGCAGGAGATCAGCTAGATAGCCTATCAAACCATTCTGAACACCTACGAATCCAACAGGAGATCGAAGAGAAGAAAAACAACAATTATAGAAACAGAAAATCGACCACTTTCTAAAAGGTAGGACCAGCGGAGAAGGGAATCCAACGCGACGGGAAGATAGACCCCAGGGGGAGGGGCCAGCTCCGCAAGCGGCGGAGCACAAAATCAGGACTTTTAAAAGTCTGCTCCACGGAGGGACATCGCTCCAGAGGCTAAACTGGGGTGAAGACCTCACAGGGACAGTGTGGACTCAGGTCCCGCAGGATCACAGAAGGATCGGGGGTGTCTGAGTGTCGCAGAGCTCACAGGTATTAGAGCGGGGAAGCCGGCTACGGAGAAATAGCCGAGGTTTCCTGAAGCCGTGGTCTGTGGCACGGACCAGTGCTCTGTGGCACGGGCCGGTGCTCTGTGCGAGGGGTCCCCACAAGATCCGGGGAGACTCTGACCCGGGAGAGCTCAGGGATCTACGGGGTTCGGAGACTCCAGGGGGGACTCTGCCAGAGACAGAGACGCTTGGTCACAGGCTGGGTGAGCTCGGAGCGCTCCCAGAAGCCAGTGAGATGGGACTGATTACGCACGATTTTCTCTGAGCATGGTCTCCGAGCGCGGCCGGAGGCTGGGGAGACAGGAGTGATTAAACGCTTTTCTCTGAAGGCGCACTGAAGACTGGAGCCCCTAGCTCTCGGCTCCTCCGAACCGGAGATTGGGAGGCCGCCATTGTCATTCCTGTCCTCCGGAACTCTACAGAAAGCATTCAGGGAACAAAAGCTCCCGAAAGCGAACCTGAGAGGATTACTTAGCCCGGCCCCTGGTAAGGGCGGTGCAATTCCGCCTGGGGCAGAGACACTTGAGAATCACTACAACAGGCCCCTCCCCCAGAAGATCAAAGAAATCCAGCCAAGACCAAGTTCACTTAACAAGGAGAACAGCGGATTCTTATCTGGACAAAATGACAAGGCGGAAAAACTCACCACAAAAAAAAGAACAGGAGGCAGGACCGAAGGCTAGGGACCTAATCAATACAGACATTGGTAATATGTCAGATCTGGAATTCAGGACGATGATTCTCAAGGTTCTAGCTGGGCTCGAAAAAGACATGGAAGATATTAGAGAAACCCTGTCAGGAGAAATAAAAGCCATTTCTGGAGAAATAAAAGAACTAAAGTCTAATCAAGTTGAAATCAAAAAAGCTATTAATGAGGTGCAATCAGAAATGGAGGCTCTTACTGCTAGGATAAATGAGGCAGAAGAAAGAATTAGTGATATAGAAGACCAAATGACAGAGAATAAAGAAGCTGAGCAAAAGAGAGACAAACAACTACTGGACCAAGAGGGGAGAATTCGAGAGATAAGTGATGCCATAAGACGAAACAACATTAGAATAATTGGGATTCCAGAAGAAGAAGAAAGAGAAATAGGAGCAGAAGGTATACTGGAGAGGATTATTGTAGAGAATTTCCCTAATATAGCAAGGGGAACAAGCATCAAAATCCAGGAGGTGCAGAGAACACCCCTCAAAATCAATAGGAATTGGTCCACACACCGCCATCTAATAGTAAAATTTACAAGTCTTAGCAACAAAGAGAAAATCCTGAAAGCAGCACAGGACACGAAGTCTGTAATATACAATGGTAAAAATATTAGATTGGCAGCAGACTTATCCACAGAGACCTGGCAGGCCAGAAAGAACTGGCATGATATATTCAGAGCACTAAACGAGAAAAACATGCAGCCAAGAATACTTTATCCAGCTAGGTTATCATTGAAAATAGAAGGAGAGATTAAAAGCTTCCAGGACAAACAAAAACTGAAAGAGTTTGTAAACACCAAACCAGCTCTACAGGAAATATTGAAAGGGGTCCTCTAAGCAAAGAGAGACCCTAAAAGTATTATCAGGAAGGAATAGAGACAATATACAGTAACAATCACCTTACAGGCAATACAATGGCACTAAATCCATATCTCTCAATAGTTACCCTGAACGTAAATGGGCTAAATGCCCCAATCAAAAGACACAGGGTTTCAGAATGGATAAAGAAAAAAAAAACCATCAATATGCTGCCTACAAGAAACTCATTTTAGACCCTAAGACACCTCCAGATTGAAAGTGAGGGGGTGGAAAACAATTTACCATGCTAATGGACATCAGAAGAAAGCTGGGGTGGCAATCCTTATATCAGATCAATTAGAATTTAAGCCAAAGACTATAATAAGAGATGAGGAAGGACAGTATATCATACTCAAAGGGTCTGTCCAACAAGAAGATCTAACAATTTTAAATATCTATGCCCCTAACATGGGAGCAGCCAACTATATAAACCAATTAACAACAAAATCAAAGAAACACATTGACAAGAATACAATAATAGTAGGGGACTTTAACACGCCCCTCACTGAAATGGACAGATCATCCAAGCAAAAGATCAACAAGTAAATAAAGGTCTTAAATGACACACTGGACCAGATGGACATCACAGATATATTCAGAACATTCTATCCCAAAGCAACAGAATACACATTCTTCTCTAGTGTCCATGGAACATTCTCCAGAATAGATCACATCCTGGTTCATAAATCAGGTCTCAACCGGTATCAAAAGATTGGGATCATTCCCTGCATATTTTCAGACCACAATGCCCTGAAGCTAGAACTCAATCACAAGAGGAAATTTGGAAAGAGCACAAATACATGGAGACTCAACAGCATCCTTCTAAAGAATGAATGGGTCAACCAGGAGATTAAAGAAGAATTGAAAAAAATCATGGAAACAAATGATAATGAAAACACAACAGTCCAAAATCTGTGGGACACAGCAAAGGCAGTCCTGAGAGGAAAATATATAGCAATACAAGCCTATCTCAAGAAACAGGAAAGGTCTCAAATACACAACCTAACCCTACACCTAAAGGAGCTCGAGAAAGAACAACAAAGAAAGCCTAAACCCAGCAGGAGAAGAGAAATAATAAAGATGAAAGCAGAAATCAATGAAATAGAAACCAAAAAAACAATAGAACAAATCAAGGAAACTAGGAGATGGTTCTTTGAAAGAATTAATAAGATGGATAAACCCCTGGCCAGACTTATCCAAAAGAAAAGAGAAAGGACCTAAATAAATAAAATCATGAATGAAAGAGGAGAGATCACAACCAACACCAAAGAAATACAAACAATCATAAGAACATATTATGAACAACTCTATGCCAACAAATTCGACAATCTGGAAGAAATGGATGCTTTCCTAGAGACCTATAAACTGCCAAAACTGAACCAGGAAGAAATAGAAAACCTGAATAGGCCCATAACCAGTAAGGAGATTGAAACAGTCATCAAAAATCTCCAAACAAACAAAAGCCCAGGGCCAGATGGCTTCCCAGGGGAATTCTACCAAACATTTAAAGAAGAATTAATTCCTATTCTTCTGAAACTGTTCCAAAGAATAGAAATGGAAGGAAAACTTCCAAACTCATTTTATGAGGCCAGCATCACCTTGATCCCCAAACCAGACAAGGATCCCATCAAAAAAGAGAATTACAGACCCATATCCTTGATGAACACAGATGCGAAAATTCTCACCAAAATACTAGCCAATAGGATCCAACAGTACATTAAAAGGATTATTCACCACGACCAAGTGGGATTTATTCCAGGGCAGCAGGGTTGGTTCAACATCTGCAAATCAATCAATGTGATACAGTACATTAACAAAAGAAAGAACAAGAACCATATGATACTCTCAATAGAGGCTGAAAAAGCATTTGACAAAGTGCAACATCCCTTCCTAATCAAAACTCTTCAAAGTGTAGGGATAGGAGGCACATACCTCAATATTATCAAAGCCATCTATGAAAAACCCACTGCAAGTATCATTCTCAATGGAGAAAAACTGAGAGCTTTTCCGTTAAGGTCAGGAACACGGCAGGGATGTCCGCTATCACCACTGCTATTCAACATAGTACTAGAAGTCCTAGCCTCAGCAATCAGACAACAAAAAGAAATTAAAGGCATCCAAATCGGCAAAGAAGAAGTCAAACTATCCCTCTTTGCAGATGATATGGTACTATATGTGGAAAACCCAAAAGGCTCCACTCCAAAACTGCTAGAGTTTGTACAAGAATTCAGTAAAGTGTCAGGATATAAAATCAATGCGCAGAAATCAGTTGCATTTCTTTACACCAACAACAAGACAGAAGAAAGAGAAATTAAGGAGTCAATCCCATTTACAATTACACCCAAAACCATAAGATACCTAGGAATAAACCTCACCAAAGAGGGAAAGAATCTATACTCAGAGAACTATAAAGTACTCATGAAAGAAATTGAGGAAGACACAAAGAAATGGAAAAATGTTCCATGCTCATGGATTGGAAGAATAAATATTGTGAAAATGTCTATGCTGCCTAAAGTTATCTACACATTTAATGCAATGCCTATCAAAATCCCATCCAATTTCTTCAAAGAAATGGAACAAATAATCCTAAAATTTATATGGAACCAGAAAAGACCTCGAATAGCCAAATGAATATTGAAAAAGAAAGCCAAAGTTGGTGGCATCACAATTCCAGACTTCAAGCTCTACTACAAAGCTGTCATCATCAAGACAGTATGGTAGTGGCACAAAAACAGACACATAGATTAATGGAACAGAATAGAGAGCCCAGAAATAGACCCTCAACTCTATGGTCAACTAATCTTCGACAAAGCAGGAAAGAATATCTAATGGAAAAAAGACAGCCTCTTCAACAAATGGTGTTGGGAAAATTGGACAGCCACGTGCAGAAAAATGAAATTGGACCATTTCCTTACACCGCACACGAAAATAGACTCAAAATAGATGAAGGACCTCAACGTGAGAAAGGAATCCATCAAAATCCTTGAGGAGAACACAGGCAGCAACCTCTTCGACCTCA